>JAYKKM010000337.1:1755000-1870000 GCA_035772405.1 Chrysogorgia sp. JL179-B06 | reverse complement strand
ACTCACAAAGTCTAACAGACGAAATATGCTGCTGCTATTAGAACTGTTTATATATTGTCTTTTGTAAATATTATTGCATGTATTTTAGTTCTGGGGCCGCAGTAATTGGCCATGCTGTGTTGCGGTTTCTTGATGGTAAAGCTAATAAAATAAAATAAAATAAAATAAAATGACAAAATGTTCCCTTTTCGGTTAACGTGTATTGTTTACTTTTTGAATATATGGCTGACGCATAGATGTTCGATGTCAGTCACGTATCATAACCTACTAATCACCAATTTTACAGTATCAAAAGTCAAAATTGATTTAATAGTCACTGAATATTTCGCGGAATTAACGAGGGATCAAATTTCCAGAAATAATAAACCCAGTAATGTATAATCCTTTAGATTCTGCAGACAGTGTATCGAAAAGTTGCGTCGTGAATTGTAACAAAAAAAAACCCCAAAAAACACATTTTACACAAGTATTTAGGAACACTGCAGGGATATGACAAAATGTTCCTTTTTCGGTTAACGTGTATTGTTTACTTTTTGAATATGAATGGCTACAGATGTATAGATTTTTGGTCTCAGTCACGTATACATAACCTAATAATCACCAATTATACAGCATCACAAAGCCAAAATTGAAATATTCACGCCACTGAATATTTTGCGGAATTAACGAGGGATCAAATTTCCAGAAATAATAAACCCAGTAATGTATAATCCTTTAGACTCTGCAGACAGTGTATCGAAAAGTTGCGTCGTGAATTGTAACCATTTAAGTTCGATTCGATAACTTTTTCAAGATAGAATAGCATGAAACTATATCTGATATTCCAACTGATTGCTTTGGAAAGCTGTTTATTAATAATTTAGTTGTAATTTAATCGGTTCCTCTGGTGAAATTACCGCCTATTTAACACTCGTTCTATATATTAAGTTGGCTGCAATTCATTAAATTTAAAATGTGATATATATTATGACCAGTTAAACCCATTGACACCATCCCACCATTGAGGCATATATGTCGACTTAAACTAACAATACCCACTGCTTATTCCAACCTTGGATAACGATACGAGACCACAAGACATTAACCAGTGCGTGTGCATTGTCAAAATCTATCCGATGGCGGTATAGACTTTGCTTCACGCGACTGATTTGATTGGTGCATTGTAATCGATCGTGTGAACAGCCGGTAAAGATGTATTCCTCCCGATTCAAGTTCGCTTTCATTGCGATTTTCGTCAGTAAAATCCGATACATGTCAGAAGAAAAGAGAAGTATTTTTCGCCTCAGCAAGCGACACCTCAGCGGGTAGATATGCATGGAAGAGCGGGAAATACTGTACACCACATAAAACGAAATCCGTACAAGTTATTCGTCCAATGGTAGGTTGAAGTAAAGTCCTCAATTATAACAATATGAACTATAGTGTATATATAATACCACCAATGCATGTCAGTAACTTTTCACTGACTATACATCTGACCTGAAGAAGGACACATCGTCCGGACACATGGCCGGAGATACGTATATAATTATACGTTTATTTAAGTAATTTTCGACCTATTGAGTATTGAAGTTCTTTAAGTTGAACTTAGCAGCTTTTGAGATCCATTGTCCAAACGAGACAGAGTTAGTGTTTCGCAAACATTAATAGTGCTTATTGTGCGGTGAAGAGTCTGAAGATGACATATATACCCTTGCTCTAGTTCAAGCGATATACAAGACACCATAAACATCGAAGCAGAAGTGCAAAGTCTAAAGTTTGAGGGCGCTATAGTGGTCCTGACAAATATACATCAGTCTGTAGCGAGTCAGTGTAAACAATGAAAATACAACGTCAATTGGGAACTATAAATATCTCAAACCAAGTATTCTTTGCGAAATATTGGGAATAAAACGAAACAAGGATGGATAACAGGTTGAGAACTAGAACCGAAGTATGACTTCGTAGTTATAATTACTATAGACAGTAACTAAAAGCACGGGAGAGAGTTGGTGTATAAAACTTAAACGAAAAAACGCCATTTTGAAACTCGATATCCAGGTTGTATAAACAATAAAGAACCTAGATTTAACAAAATTTATACCTAGGATAGGTATTTATTTATGTGATAACTAATGAAAAATCATGGTGTTGGGTTCTTGTAATGGTTCTTAATTATTTTACCAAGAAAAACAGTGAAAACTGTCTTAAAGAACTGGACTTTTGGGCCCTGAGTGTGACTCTGAAATGTACAGTGTAGTTATTTATGTGATCTAAAGGCACTGAGTCTGAATTTTGTCATCTAAATGTACTGTACAATATTGTGCAAAAGATAAAGAACTGCAACCTGCTATAGTACAATCAAAAACTACTTTTCAAAAGTCAGGATTATTTCAAATATATCAAGCTTAAAAAGGCTCAAATTCCGCTAAACCTTGAAGTCCATAGGTGGAAGGTTCATATACGTGGAAGATTCTAAAAGAATATCGTTAGCTCAATGGTTAGAGCGTCTCACCGCGGCAATCAGAAGGTTACAGGTTCGATTCCTGTCCGGGACTCAGAATCATTTTTCTGAGGATATGAGCTTGATGATCGTCCACATTCACTACAACATTGTGTATATATTAACGCAGAAAATGTGTCATCTTGTAATTCCATAAAGTTCTTGGTCTTACTTTACAATCAAAACTGAAATGGCACATCTTTATTGATGGTATATATAATATCCTTCGTGTCCTGAAGCATAGTGGTGTACCTGCAACCGCTTTTATATCTGTCTATATAGCACGTATACGTTCAGTCTTAGAGTATTGTGCCCGTGGCCGTGTGGCACACTGCGGTTCCAACCTTTTTGTCGTACGAACTTGAGAAAGTGCAGAAACGTGCACTAAAGATCCTATATCCAGGTAAACATTATAATGAGGCCTTAGTCCTTTCTGGTTCTCTATCGTTAAATAAGCGGCGTTTAAATCTATGAACTAGAATCTTTGAGAATATTCGTAAACCAGTCTCTCGACTTAATAGTTTGGTGCCTGAAACTAGGGCAACTTTACAAAATCATTATTTGCGAAATAACCAGGAGTATTCCAAAGTGTATAGAACCGAACGTTTTAAGCGTAGTTTCTTCCCTGCTATATGTGCTATACGATTTCACTTCTTGTTCATAACTGATTCGTAAATTTTATTGTAAATATATCTACAATGTAAACATATCGCAATTCACAATATGGTGCTCATGATATTTGCATTTAATAAAATCTTAAATCGTAATAAGTGTTTCGACGTCGAAATCCAAAGGTTCAAGATAGCGTTTGACTTTCTCGTCTATCACCTCTGCTTAAAAAAGTATATTATGGTTCATCAGTTTCTAATTTTCTCTGGTATCAATCAATCATTGACGATTTCCAAGACCTTTATTGAAATCCGCAATTACATGCTTCGTGCAGTTCTATTGGCGCGGTACAAGACGTGACTGCGAATCTAGTTTCAGCGAATCGTTAGAGTGTCCTAGTTTCATTAACATGCAAAGGCAAGGTTATCAGCTAAATGAAAGACTTAAAACATCCGTTTTAATTAATGGCACACGTACGTCAGCTACGCCAATCAGCCAATATATTCCATGAAAATGTTCAGCCGTATATGTAGGAAATGCGACTAAAAAGTCCAGATATCTTTCAACTCGGATTCTAATTTCCCTGATAATAATTCGACACATAAATGAGATAGCTTTGCTAAACACCCCACTGTTTGCATTTTGTCTTTTTCGTAAAGCCTTGGGGGGGATATATCACATTACTAAAGAGTGGCGAAATATGCGTTCTTAAAACCATATGTTATAAAAATCAACAATGCGCACGATATGCTAGAAATTCAAGCAATGATCCAGACAAAAATCAGTGCTGTTTGAAGCAGTACCTTTCATAAACAACACCGAACTCCGTGCAGTAAACAAGATTGACATTAACATATTCAGTTGCAGGGGCAAAAACCCATTGCAGCAAAGAGAAAACATGGAAATTCAATTTGACTAAGAGTGCGTTTTGAGAGCGAAATGTCGATTAAAATCATCAAGTACAAGTGCTTCAAAAAACCGTTCCTCGGATCGCTTTATGCGCTAAAACAAATATGATTTGATATTAACGTCAGAGAACTCAAACCCGGGAAATAATTAATTATTCGTATTCACCGATGTTGACTCAGCTTCAGGAATAAATTCAGCACAACTGGAAAAAGAAATTGGCTTTTTTCACAATTCGAAAGTGGATAGCATCTTGCGTTTAATCTATATTGGTACACAAGTTTTTAAACACAAGAAGCACGCGACTGATGTGCAAGAGTTATATACGGTAATTCCTCTGAAACAGCGGATGGAGAATATTCTTGAGAGGATTACGTGAGCATTGCCTGGCAACGTTCCGAAATGGCCATTAATATTTGATATCGACAGCGATAAAAGAATGCCGAATACTAAATACACCTAGACAAGTACATTCAACTGCTTGGATCTTGTCGTATTCTCGTTTCGTTTCGAATAGCATGTTTTTCCTGAATCACTCTTTTCGTGCCACAGCCAACTTAATATATTAATAGATTAAGCAGCGAGCTGAATATACGGAAAGTATTTACATTGGTTTTAATTATTTACCTAATTCGCTGTCTAGACTTTATGTAAATTTGTTTCAAAGATGAAAAACTGTTGAACGAAGACCTCCACTAAAAACAAAAGGTTCGGTGAAGTTTAAATCGACACGAACGAACGAATTTGGGGCAGTTTAACCTTTGCCTTGCTCGCTGTAACTGGTATGGGGAAATACAGCCCCTCAGGGGTCACATCATATGACCTTCAATTCGCAATTCTTTATTGAAACTGCTGGATAAAAGTTACTTTCATTGTAGAAACCATCTGTTAACAGAAACCTTCCTTAAATTCGAGAAAGTCTCCCCGAAACCTCTAACATCGCAAATAAACCAGCAATGTCGAACACGAGAAACTCTTTAGCATCGCTTGGGAAATTTTCCCGTACATATCAACAAGCCATAAACAGTAAACTTGAGTCGAAAACCCACATCACAAGACACCCGTGTTCAGATCTTACATTCTTAAAAAAAAACCCGAACACGTCTAGAGGAAATATTTGATATAATAATAATGATTTACCTAGTGCTGACCATTATCCAAAATCGAGTAGACTCCGAGTTGTCCTTGAAGAAATAAAGATTCGACAGCACAGACACACGCTGACTCGCACGAAACTTTAATGACATTAAATTGATGGAGAATAAGACACAAAGACGCGCGTAACCACACAGGGTGCCCCGCGAAGCTTCCCCACGCGTGAGCAACGGTCACGCGACCACGTTGTCATAGCCAAGAGTGATTGGTTGACAATTGACTCGAGTATTTAATACTTGTAGTCTGTTTTATGATTTGAAAACACTTCAATGTTTCTGAAATGGTTTTAATGTCTGTGTTTAAGTCAGTTGAAAGCAACAGCTCTCGCCATTCTCCACTAATTACAACTCGTAAGTCTTGAGATTGCTAACAAACCAGCTGACCGGAGGTCTTCATCTAGTCTCTGCATAACAAATTCAAAATACAACTGCCAGACTTGTTGCAAGGGTTAAAAATCAGAACATATCTCCCCTGTGCTTCGTAATCTTCACTGGTTGCCAGTGAGATCAAGGATTGTTTTTAAGATACTGATAATTGCTTTCAATGCTTTACATGGCCAGGCACCTATTTATATTACTGATTTACTAACTAAATATAAACCTACTCGTACTTTAAGATCATCTAACCGAGATCTGCTACTTGAGCCAAAATCCAAAACGGTGACTCATGGAGACAGAGCATTCTCAGTTGCCGCACCAAAGCTGTGGAATTCATTGCCACAGGAAATTAGAAGCATTGATATTTTAAGTAGTTTTAAGTCATGGCACGTATTTTGTAGTTGTAATATATGTAGTAGGCTTTATCTTATAATGAAACTGTAATTAGTTTTATAAGTAACATTAAGAATATATTGTTGTAAGAGCATTGAGACTATTGAATAATGCTCATAATGCGTCTTTATTATTATTATAACATCGATGGGGAAAAGTCAAAGGACTTTCTAGTCAAACTACGAATGTTTCGTGTCAATTACAAGGATTAGAATTAGACTTCAAAAACGGCTTCGGGACAGAACAATAAAAAGCAATTTGCTTACCGCTGTGAGGGAGCAGGTATGATGATTTAAAATTTATTATTTCACACTTACACTTGCTCGCATTGAATCATTTAACCATTTTAATGATGAACAAATGGAGATTGTGATAAATAATGAACAATTTGAGTCACGAATGCTAACATATTAACACGAAAGCTAGTAGAATGAATCAATCCAGCGTCAGTTACGAAATATGCAACTATTAGGCATTCTGGCTTGAATAGCCGAAGAGCCCACAAGCTTAATTTGCTTAAAACAAGCTTAATTTGGACATGATTTGGACATGATGAGATTAAAGCGGATAATGTTCAAAGGCAAAGAAATCTACATACGAGACTCGCGCGGGAAACACGCGTGTGGGACTTTCGTGACAAGCTTGGTGAATAAAGAAACCCACAAAGCTAATGAGAATTCGGTATATTTGTGTTGAAATAAGATATGGCAATTTGTAGAGAGGTAGACCTTGATCAACCTACAAAGATATTTCCTATTTCTGTGAAAATATATACAGGTGGATTGAAGTTCTCTTACACAAGTCACAAGTCACAACCAATCAATCGATCAAACCTTTATTATAGCTATATGGTGAAGGAAAATTTCGAGTGTTGGAATATATACATTTTAAGACCAAACCGGGAGCAGTTGCGAAAAATGCAACTTCAAGGCATTCCGGCTGGAATTGAACCCGCGACCCTGCGATGCTAGTGCAGTGCTCTGACCACTGAGCTACGGAAGCCGTTGCCGAGAGCCTATATAGTCACGAGTACGGAACGAATAACTACGTCTACGAGCTACAGGAAACAACCACTGTTGTTGCATCCAAAAGTCGTAAAAGATACATTCTGAACTGATATTGGCTTAGCCTGAACCAAGTAGTTAACACAACGCACTGGACTTAAATGAGGTAGGTAATATATTGGCTTTGAAAAATTATTTAAAACTATTTCACAACTAAGTGTAAATGCTGACAGCGACAGGTTAGACAAGTGGATTTTCTAAGATAAGCAGGGATTAGGAGGAAATGAGCTTAAAAATAGATGAAGAGCTGCAATTATATAAACAAATCGTCGGTTGTACACAGCCGTTGCAAACAACAGTCTCTAATTTATTAAGGCTAGCTACACCGTCGCACGAAGGCCCTGATATAAATTAACTATATCGGCAGTACACGGCAACTTTTTAGAGTTTTTAATTCGCACAGTCACTTTTAGTTAGGGAGCTGTCATTAATTCCACCTGGGAGGGGGGCAGAAGGAAAACTGAAAATTCTTGTTAAAGTTTCGTGACCCAACCAAATTTCCCTGGATGGTTTCATGACCCAACTATACATTTTGTTTTAGTTTCGTGGCCCAGCACATCTTAAATTTTCATTCATACCGACAACACTAGTCTGCCATATAGATCAAGGAAAACAATCAACTTTGTTTTCAGCCAGATTTACTGAATACATGTACATAATTTCTGGGGGAAAGGTTCTCAAAACAACTTTTCTTTGGGTGTGATATGGATATACTACCGGTAATCAAAAAGGTTTCATGGCGCATTAAAGGTTTTCCAAATGTTTTCATAGCCCCACCAACTGTTGATTTATAGTTTGATGGTCCAGCACTTTTCCTTCTTCCCCCCTTCCCTCGGTGAAATTAATGACAGCTCCCTTACGTATCAACGATAGCAGTATGCAAAATACAAGCTGAAACTCGAGAAACACGAGTGCTGTAAATATCTAAACCGATTATACATCTTACTAGACTATAAAAGTGTTAAATTATACCAATAAATAATTGGTGTACGGCCGTCTGCGCCGAGGTCTAAAGAGGTTTGGGCCCGCTGTAATTGGCTTAATGCTGTTGCGGTTACCCTGCTATTGCTCTATGACTATGTAGTTATTGTAAATTGTGGCGAAGCTAATAAATAAAATTATATACTGAACTCGTGACTAAGCTCACGGAGTCGTTTAGAGCGCTGGTCTAGAGAGGTTTGGGCCCGCTGTAATTGGCTCAATGCTGTTGCGGTTACCCTGCTATTGCTCTATGACTATGTAGTTATTGTAAATTGTGGCGAAGCTAATAAATAAAATATATACTGAACTCGTGGCTATAAGCTCTTGGCAACGGCTTTTGTAGCTCAATCGTTGAGAGCTGCACTAGCATCGCAGGGTCACGGGTTAAATTCCAGCCGGAAGGCCTTGAAGTTGATTTTTCACAACTGAGTGGTCCCGAAATTTTCCTTCATCATAAATCCTTAGAACATGTAGTTTAATCGAGTGAAATGCCGTAATACATTATAAGCATCGTGTCCCAAGGTTATACGCGGCCAACGGCAGAGTTGTTTTGGTTAGTAGAGTTTTCCCTGCCAGTGAACTTGTCGTCTTTCGTTTTGCTTTTTCCCGTCGTGAGGGTTATTTCACGATTTAGTTTAACATATTTCATCTTCTTACGGCTTTTCCTGTGTTTGTCGTGCAGTGGTCCAACGGATAAAGCTTAAATTTAAACCAAATTGACGCGAGATCATGTCTGAACATGCCTGACCTTGAAATATTAATACTTTCATTCCTCTCCTGAAGATCATGTTACGAAGTTTTAGCAAACACAAAGGCAAAATTGCAAATATAATTTTTCTTTCTAAACAAGGGAACATTTAGTCTAAAAGCCTTTATCAACCGACGAGTTTATATATTTCGATTTTATTGCAACCAGGGTATTGTGAAGGCGAACCTTGCTCCATATAATGCCTGTAAAAGTGTATAAAACGCGATCTCGCGTGCTATAAAGCGCAATATCGTGAGTTATGCAATCTCGCGTACTATAAGACGCGATTTCGCGTGCTATACGCGATCTCGCGTGCTATAAAACGCGATCTCGCGTGCTATAAGACGCGATATCGCATGCTATAAAGCGCAATCTCGTGAGTTATGCAATCTCGCGTACTATAAGACGCGATTTCGCGTGCTATAAGACGCGATCTCGCGTACTATAAAGCACAATCTCGGAGTTATGCAATCTCGCGTGCTATATATAAGACGCGATTTCGCGTGCTATATATAAGACGCAATTTCGCGTGCTATATATAAGGCGCGATCTCGTGTGCTATAAAGCGCAATCTCGCGTGCTATAAAGCGCAATCTCGCGTGCTATAAGGCGTAATTTTGCGCGCTATAAGGCGTGATTTCTTGTCAATCTTAGAGAGGTGTACGTCTTATAGACGTGAATAACACTGGGAAAGATATACAATATATTCATCCTGTGTTACTTCAGTTCTTCAAGCTTAGGTTAGTGTAGTCTTGAAAAACGTTGCTGTTGGTGGTGACTCATGTTTTAATGGCCTCTGAAGGTGCTCATCTTCAGAGTAAAGTGAGGATTCAAATATGGCTCTAGCTCATGACTCTGACCCCTGCCTGAGGCTGTCAAAGCGTTTGTCCCCAACAACAGTATTTCTCAAGTCTAAAATGATGTTCACATGTTGTTCATTGTTTCAACAATGTTGTTCACCATTGATGATCAACCTTGTTAACAAGTGGTAACAATATTGATGACTGTACAACACTGAGTCACCGCTTTCGTTTGTATAAGCTTTCCATAGCCAGCATGAAATCTACTATAGCTGCAATGTGTAGTTCCAGAAAAAATCCATAACCCCCCCACGGAAGGCAATTTGTCTAGTACCCCCCGTACCCCCTGGAATTTCCTTTTTCCAGTCAAACATTGACCCACCCCCTGGAATTTCCGAAGCTTCACTGAATGTAATTTAAAGCACGGAATTGCAGAAAAACGTCTTAAAATGCAGTGCAATGTAACAGAATAGGGTTCTTTCTGCATAGACACTAAGACACAGAATACAGAAAGATCAAGATATTCAGCGCAAGCGAAATATTAAAACAAAGGGAACAGGTATATAAATGCAACACTACCGCACATTCTGGAACAAGAAAGCACCAAGCGGAGATTTGTAGTAGCAACGCGTGGAAAACATTCAAATCTGGTGAAATTCAAGGTGCTATCAATGTTGCTTGGACTCTCGAGAAAACGAATCACCTTAAACAAGAGGAGAGAAACTAACCCACCTGATAGGCAAACAATGTCCCGCTAATATATACTCGCGAAATTTCGGTCGTCCACAAAAACTATATGGAGAGAAACACTGTTCAACGCCACTTCGAATTTAAATAGAATTCAAAGTCAGCCTTAATACAAACGCGAAAAAGCCTGCCACTTCACAGCAAGAATAAGTTTGCAGTTTTTCTGAAAATTAATGCTCCCACGGTTTGTTGTGTAAACCGCCATTAATGGCGTCAACAATGCAATAATGAGTCGCGGTTTGAAGTCGACACTCAAGTAAACCGACTTAATCAACTGATATTTTACTCATATTTCTCAGAGCAAGTACAAGACAAAAGCAATTGTTGATCACCTTGAATCTTTTAATTCCTTCCAGTCGCTAACGTGGCGCAAACGCGGAGACTTTCTGCATATATATATTCGTCGCCAAGGACAAAGATTTAATAGTCGCATTGACGATTATCGGCAGCAATTACGGGCCGTAATATCTAAAATATAAAGACTACGACACACCAAAACACGTTCTATCGTGTTACACTGCGTTAAATGGACAATCAAACTAAATATATTTTATCAAATGTGACTACTTCGATGACCATCTGGAAAATTAAGACGACTCTGACCCCCCCCCCTCCTCGGAAATTTCAGTGTCCAACACCCCCCACCCCCCTCGGAAATTCCAGTGCCTTCCGTGGGGGGGTTATGGATTTTTTCTGGAACTACACAATGCTGTGAGTGACAACATTGCTATAGTGACAACCTGACAACGTTGCTCACAGTTGGCAGTTGGCTATTTGATTTGATGCTTGTACAGTGTCATGCTGGCCTCATATAAACATTGAAAAATGGCCACACTTGTGATAAGTAGTGCCTTTCCCACAAATGTGTCATTTTCTCCAAATTAGCATTTTCCATACTAAGCGGAATCAGTGTATTATGTTACACCAATATTTATTTTCGAATATTTTTAGACCAGAATAACACTAAATTGTGTCACCCCAAAAATGATATCCGAAGATAAGTATATAATAAACTTATGTCTGTGGTTGCCTTTCTTAAAGCGCCTATAACGACTGTGGGGATTTAACATATTTGTAATCTATGGATTCTCCTGAGATAAATTGTAATATATCTTGTCAGCTGAAAATCTCATCTTCATACACTTTTTTGCTGTTAAAGTTGACGGAAATTATGTTAAATCGGGCATCTGTAAAGAGGTTTTCATGTCGACAGATTCCCGATTTGACGTAATTTCCGTCAACTTTAACAGCAAAAAAGTGTATGAAGATGAGATTTTCGGCTGACAAGATATATTACAATTTATCTCAGGATAATCCATAGATTACAAATATGTTAAATCCCCACAGACGTACATAGGCACTTTAAAGTGCCTATCAAACCTATCTCACGTTTGGGGATTTTACATATGCGTAATATTTGGATCTTCCTGAGCAAAATCATAATATATCTTGTCAGTCGAAAATTTCATCTTCATGGACTTTTTCGCTATCAAAGTTACCGGATGTGATGTCACAAGAGGCATTCCAAACCAGTTTTCTTTGTTACTTGCTACAAAAATTCATCTTGTGACATTCACATTTGGTAAATTTAACATCAAAAAAGTCCATGAAGATGAAAATTTTCGGCTGACAAGACATATGATTTTGCTGAGGCGCTCAAGCAAGAAATATATTTGCATTAATTGGAACAGTTATTTGGTCAATAAATCTCCTTGTATAACTACTGTAATGATTATTTTCCGCACTGCATCAAAATTTTATGCCACGCCAATTTAATTGATAATAAAATAGTTTACCCCATGCCAAAATTGTTTCTAGCAAGTCTGCTACACCAAGATATTTGGTATAACATACATTGATTCCACTATGGGCAATTTTCTTTTAGATTTCGGGAACTAGTCAATAATTCATGAGGAAAAACTATATGATTTGTTCTGGAAAGTATTCTTACTTATAGTAAGTAAAACATATATGTAATAGTTTATAAACAAAGAGTATACAGTCTACAAAGATGTCAAGAACGAATGTATTACTAAACATTGCTTACCATTTCGACAATAAGACAGAAGTACTTTTTAAGTAAAGCTTTCAGCAACGCTAAATGTGACCCTACCACGTTATTAAAATTGCCAGCGATAGCTACAATTATGCAAAAAAAGTATCTAAGAATTTATATAAACATTTATACAATAATAAAATTATATTAATTTATAACTTAGTTTTCATATTTTGGGGAAGTCATTCGAGTCAATCCTCACAGCAATTTGAGTTCAAATGATAATTTACATTGTACTTACCAACATGATTGAATATAAATATGCCTGCGGAGGTGGCTATAAATTTCCTAAAGATAGATAATTTCACACATGGAGGCCGCCATGTTGTAGCCATACGAAACCGCAATAACATAGGTCAGAGACACCGGATGAGAAATGAGGCATATTTCATGTAATAGATTTATAAAGGTTTTACTTTCAAGAAACTGAATCTGCGGATAGATTAAGATAAGATTATTATCATTACCGTAATTATCATCATCGTTATCATCATCATTATCATCATCGTCATTATCAACATCATTATCATCATCATAGTCATTGTCATAATCATAGTCATTGTCATAATCATCATCATCATCATCATCATCATCATTACATTATCATCATCATCATTATCACCATCATTATCATCATCGTAGTCATTGTGATAATCATCATTATCATCATCATCATCATCAACATTGTCATAATTATCATCATCATCATCATCATCATTACATTATCATCATCATCATTATTATCATCATCATCATAATTATCTTCATTATCATCATTGTCATAATTATCATAATCATCATTGTCATAATCATAATAATCACTATCATCATGTTTTTTGGACTTAACCGACTCCCTTGGTGTTTTTCTCTGATATCTGTTGTCCGGAATTTAGATGAATATTACCTATTCAATTAGCAGGTCGTTTTATCAGAAAATTGGTAGAGGAAATGTCGATCATATTGCCATTCTTTCCGTGTGAAATCATGTACACATTCACGTAATAACATAAGCAGCTCAATGCAATACGAAAATGGGGGAATTTAATCTCATTAAACTCTATTCACACAATATCTTCAGTTATATTTTTAGATGAATGCCGTGACATTCCTTGAAATCAAAAGATAAATATCATAGAATTCAATAATCGGAATGAATCATCGTTTTGTGATATTTTAATCAGCTTCAATGATGTTTTCCGCAAGTTCTAGACTGGTTTCTCTCATTCAGAACCGTTAAAATGTTCACCAATTCAAATGTTCAAAGTGTTTGTGTAAACTGTTGAACAAAGTCCCGAGAGAAACGACTGAAGATACTCGCTTTCAAAATGATATTGCTGTCCGAATCGTCGCCGGCTTTATAAAAAACTCCCACGAAAGGCCGGCAAGTCGGGCGTGATATTTAACTGTGGCTTCCGTAAACAATTTTGACATGTCATCATAAAAAATATATCCCAAATTAGAGTTTGCATATCATTATATGAACATTGTTGAAAGACGCTAGGAAAAGAAGTGAGATATTTAAAATTTGACTCTGAAGATGACCAACAATAGTCTTTCTCAAGACTACAACAACCTGTACGATCAACTTCACACATCTAATGATACTCCTAGGTTCAAACCATTTACTTTATAGACTGTTTTGTTGTGTAGGCAGTGTGAAAAGGCCCTTCGGTCACAAAGTGAAACGTTTCACCCTCGGAAGAAGGCATTCCTTCGCTCGAAAATTAGCTGCCTCCTCCTACAAGCACTTCGGCAGTTCACCAAACAAAACATTGGTTTTCGATTGGAAAACAAGTGACAGTTATCATAGACTAATGAAACAATGACCAGTCGACAAAGATAAAGAAATATATAATCAATAACTTTGCAATAATGTCGAAATAATACTACCAGTAACCAGTGTATCTCGTCGTCTTGTTTTCAACTGATATTTTGAGTTTTCAAAATCGGTTTGCCTTCAGAGTTTATGTTTTATCTCTACAGCAATGTATGGACTGAATAAGCTTTGAAGTAATGCAATGTATTCGTTTTACTGTGTGGACAAACTATATCTATGCTACTAAGAGTGAAATATGAAAGCTGCTAAGTTCCTGAAAAGAACTGGATATAATATGAAAAGGAGAAATAAGAGAACTTCAATGTGTCGAAAATTCCAGTTAATTACATCCTGTGTTTATGATACGTTTGGAAGTTTCTAGTCAATTCTAAATTGGGCCCCCCAAATAGTATTTTGTGTAAAAAATATAAATATAGATCATCACTGGGTACTATATAAAGCCAAGCTAATCAACTGCAAACTTCCGCTGGCGGCACTTAATTTAGATCCAAGATGGCGTCTTAATGAACAACGACGATGCCCAGACACAATAATCCTTTGTGCCAAACAAAGAGAAGGAATAATTTTTCGTCGAAAGATTACTTCAACATGTCCTAGTTGTGTTTACGACATCACTCAGGGTACTTCCATGTCTTCATGACAACGATAACTCGAGTTGAGAGCTTTTGCATTAAGATTGACTTCAATATAGACGCTGATATACAGTCATTTCAGAAATAATTGGAAGCATTTTTAAAACCATTTGAGACTTAGTATCATTATAGACTTAGTATCAAATTTCGGTAGTCAGTCACCCGTAGTTTAAATGCGAAAAATTACATTGCTTTTTAACTGAAGTTACAGCAGAGGTTGTCGTCGAAGATCATAAGGTCATAGCATTCTTAAAACACACACCAGACTTTGGAATGGAAGGTATCTCGGAAATTGGATATGTATTTATTTTATTTTATTTTATTTTACAAACTTTCCCAAAAAGGTGGCAGGGATGTCCCACAGAGCTGGTTGCTCCATTATGGGGTCCCTGTGATATCAAATTAAATCAAACAGATAACATGGTTAACTTCTAAACTAAGACATAAACTAACAGCTACATATTTTAACAAGCAAACTAGATAGTGGACGACATGAGTGACATTTTACAGACTGTTTTTAAAGTTTGCGGAATTTCTACATCGTATACGTGTTCGGTTGCATGTTGATAGTACTTTAACAATTCAGATTTGAATTGGCCTATTGAGAGATTTGGACATCGTAAATATGATGGCAAGGAATTGAAAATTCTTTGTGCCCTACAATAGAAGCTATTCTGGAAAGTTAGATTTTATTTAAATTAATTGTATTTGTTTAATCTGTTCGCCTGGTTATACGACAGGAAGACTTGACAGAGATGATGTAAATGCCATTTTTAGATTCGATTGCTGATTCATGGTGTGTTTTCAACGTCAATAGACACTCAGTTCCCGAATTTTCTGCATGAACAATGGGCTCCAGCTCAGTTGAGGTTGGTATAATGAGTCCGTGATCGGATTTAGTCGAATTTTCCGTGTTGATTAATTTCCAAGCTGTTCAATTCCACTTATATCCATAAAAGCATTACACCAGTTTGTTCTTTGAAATTCATAATAAAATGTTATTGCAACGAAGAAATCCACACGGCATTTGGTATTGACATTACCACCAATGTGCACAGGCAAACTCAACTTCACTAAGTCCCAAAGTAGTTAATCATTGCATTGTTTCGAACCTGTCTTAAATGGTCACCAGAAAAGGACAACAAGTAACACATTATGGCCCGAATGCTATTTTAAATTTAAGTTTAAAGACTTATAGCAACTTATAACGATAATTTGTGATCGTTGATATTTTAATATAGAGCTAAATATTTGGCTGACGTGTCATCAATACAAGTACCCAAATTCAAAACATATATAGTCCTAACCCCAAACCTTACCTAATCCTAACCCTCAACCCAATACTAACCCTAACTCTTACGATAATGCTTTAGTTTAATTTAGAATTTTACTACCGATAGTCTATATGTATTGACAGATAAGCTGTGGAGAATGAGTTTTGTATCGGAAATTATTTAAAATGTTCTGTTGTCATGTTTATAGTTGATGTTGAAGCGACTAATTTTGAAATGACCATTTTTTCATGGCTGGTACTATAGGCTTGTTTCATGTGTTGGTATACGTGTTGACCGGGCTTAAGCCGGCCGGATACCGTGTATCGACGTAAAAAAGGCAGAGAGATACATTCAACGCAGTCTTTTGGATACAGCGAAGCCCTTCATCAAGGCATCTTATTCGTGTACCGGACACACAACGGACAAACAGGCACATCAAGGTAATTTTCTCAGGATTCAGAAGCTTTACAAGAACAAAAACCCTAACCACAACCCAAATAAAAACTCTAGTCCTAACCCTAAAATAAAGCAATACTAACCCTACTTTTAAACTCAATATTTCAATGATGTAATATTCTGTGTCCGGTACACGACGCAGCAGCCTTCATGATTTTAAGTGTAATCCCGTTGAACTGGAAAATAAGTGGGGAAGTGGACCTCTTTCATAATGGTGGCCAGTCTAAATATTCTTTTATATGCATGCAAATTAGCTGTTATGGTCTCGTACAAAGCAAAGATTCTTTGGAATTACAGACACTCGAACGAAGGTCAAAAAGGCGAATTGAAATGAATATAAGAGCGGTTGCTATTAGTAGCTAAAAATGGGACAAACAAACCGAAATTTGACTCACTTTTATGGCCGCAAGAATTATGGGTAAATGCGGACAAACATGGGTACTGACGTCATCTCGACAAATCGCTATTATAGAATACACGTCCACTTTTGAAACTGCATTTAAAGGCAGAAATACAAACCAGGTTGCTCTAAAATATCTATAAATATAATGTCGAAGGTTTATATTGTGTGTACTTGTTGATTGTTATCAAATTGAAAGGGTTTTTTCAAAGAACGAAGCAAGTTGTCATGATGAACTTTCCGTAGTTGGACGGGCTCTTACCTCGTGTAGCGGACACAGAAATTTGCATGAGTAAAATGTTAGTGAGCACTGTATATAGAACTGCCTCGTTCTTTAAAAAATCCATTTTATTTTATCTAGGATAGGTTTAATTTATGAATTCGACAATTCCAGGACAAAAATAAACGGGATTTTTTAAAGCCGAACGTCCGGTACACGAAGTAAGGTGGAGCCGGGTATTCTATAATTACTCATAATATAAAAATATATTTAATTTGGGTGTCATTATAAAAGGGGTCTATATTGTCAGATGACATGGGACATAGAACAGATATGAAAAAACACAGGAATAGCTCTTGTTACAAAAAAAATCACGAAACACAGTCAAATTTTAAATTAAATATTTATTTTTATTATTTATCAATGAGACTCGCTCATTGCGTTCACAGCCTGCATGCGTAGATTCCATTTTAAATAACGTAGAAATTAAATAATAGAATTGTTTGTTGTTTAACAAATCAAAAGTCAAGAGTTCTGCCAATTGAATTCACAGTGGCTATTAAATTATGCATTTGGAATAATATTAATTCTGACAATTTCGTACCGGACGAAACGTACTCTTAATTCGTACTCTTAATTTGTGCCTATATTTTGTCAAATTCCAAGAACTTTCCTTACGAGTTATACATATTACTAAATATTCTCTCTCTATTATAAATATGTGTGTGTAATATTATGCATATTTGCATCCTGGTGTGATTGGACAACGAAGAAATCGTTTACGAATGGGCCCATAATGTCTAGCCAAACACTACAAGCAAGGCTACACCGCCATTCGTAAACGGCTTGCATTTACGTATATTTACAAGCATGAATTTATAGGCCAGCTACGCTTATCTAAGCCTGAAGTCGAATTAAATATTGCTCTGTTAAATACTACATTGAAATAATAAAAGTCGCTTAGCATTGTGTTAGTGTAGTGTCTCGCTCCATCCGAATAACAAAACCACTGTAAGAGTTCTGGTTAAATGAATAAAAACATGACAAGAGCCAGCGTCTTCTGCTTCGTTCGTTCTTCCATGTCTTTCGTTCCTCCTTCCATGTGTTTCGTCCAGTCTGTCTCCAATGGACGCTAAAGTGGAACCAACTTGAGCATGAAGTTCAAGGTTTTGTAGTGTTTCCCCAATATGAGTAGCATCTTCTCGTTGTGTTTCGGCTGCAGGCGTTCCGTTGGTGCACATGATGTCAGGTTTCGTGGCAAATTGTGCCGTTAATTCACAGTTTGTGGGATCAAACAATAATTCCTGTTAGGCTTGTCCAAAGCGTTCAAAACACAGCTCAAAACACAGCTCAGAAGCTTCAAGGAGAATAGCTTTCGAATTCCTCAGGGATAAAGAAACCGTACTCAAGCAATCGACTGTGTACAGTTCACTGTTAAGCTCTGGTACTGTGCCCTTCTTTTAGTTCAATTTCTCTTCGAAGTGCAGTTGTATTTCACAAATAGGACCAGTTTCTTTAGACTTTTTCTTGTTGTCTCCTTTGATGTCTAAACGTACTGAAGTCCCTTCGAGAGCGCACACAGAAAATATATGAAAACCCAACAAGAATTATGTCTCTGTGACTCTGTCATAACCTGTTATATTCTTCCTTACGACCTTTTCAAGCATTGTCCAGAGGCGGGGATGACGTCAAGACAGATCTCAAATCGTTCATGCAAATATCAAACGAGAACACGCCACGATGCACTTAAAATAGAACTGTGGCGCTTCAGAGGCTTCCGTAGCTCCTTATATTGCATAAAAGGTCATGATCTCTCGAGAATTCGCGAAAAGCGGTGACAGATTTGCTTGGCGCCAAATTTACTTCAAAACAACACAAACAAAAGACTTTGACGGCATTCTATTCATAAGATAATATATCATGTGTAAAAAAAGTAACCTGGCAAAGAGGAAATCGACAATGGGTGACCTTGCGGAAACAGAGAGGAATTTGGTTAGCTGATTGGGGAATTAATGACATGCCAAGAAATCAGAAGTTTGAACACACAAATTGCCACGAAGCTTTATATCAATATTGTAGACAAGTTTTTTAACCGCTTTTAACTAATCCTCAAGGCTTCATCATAGCAGTGAGACGATGAATAACGTTAACACACTCAGCCATGTAGCTTATCGATATTATAGAGAAGTTTTTCAAATCTTTTAATCTTGTTAAAACCGTGGTCTTGAGGAAGGAAAAGCTTCACCACGTATAATTGACACTGTCGTGTTATGAATTGAATTATCTTCATGACACAACAATGAAGATTATGTAGTAAAGCTTCCTTCCTCCAAGTTTTATAGAGGTGGCCTTTTTTGAGGATTAGTGAAGTGGATTAAAGGTGCAGTTTAGCTATAAGGAAATATCTATCAATTTACATCGTAATAATCTGTAGTGAATACCCTTCGTTTCACTCTCTGACGCAGGGCCTTTCACTCTCTCTCTGATGAAGGGCCTTCGCTCGAAACGTTAGACTACTTACACGCTATTCAGGCAGTACACCAACCTTATTTCTACACTGCCTATACAGCACAACACGTTTTATATATATTTTGAGTCCCTACGGAAAGGGACTAAACCTGTAGAACCTTCTGATAATCAAAAGGATGCGAGTTTGTTCACGATCGCCCATGTTTCGTCTGCGTCATGTTTATCACACTGCGCATGCGTGATTAGAAAAGCGCTCGCAAAATCTCGATCGTGCGACGAAGAGCCTGCTGATGAAAATCCGTATACACATACATGCACAACAGAAAAGACTATTCGATTCCTTTTATGGTGAAGAAAAAACATGGCGCCAGCTGGGAGTAAACACAACGGCAGTTCAAGATCCATATAAACGTTTCAAATGACGTCACACCGACCGACTGACGTCACATTGGATCGATAACGAATGGTAACTAGGACTAGTTGACGTTAATTGAATGTTTTCTCTCTCAATTTCGAAACGTGTAGAATAGTCTTTCTCAAGACTACAACCAACCTGGACGATCAACTACACACATCTAATGATACTCCTAGGTTCAAACCATTTACTTTAGGTTTAGGATGGTTAGGTTTAGGACATTGGCAACACAAATTAAGTTTGTCTAATATGAAAGAACTCGTAAAATGATAGAGTAACACCTTTTACAACTTTTCCGTATTTAACTTCGTTTTTGAAATATTTCAGTTTGTTTGATATGTAAACGAGATGGTCTCTCTGACGTCAGGTGCAGGGTAGAGAATTTTCACACATTAAAAATGTCTTATATCTCAGTCATTGCTAAGTTTACAACGTTCATTATCACGAGGAGTTATTATACGCACATTTTCAAGTAATTTTGTGGAACAAACTTGAAGATGGAACTAATATTCTGTGTGAAAATTCTCTACCCAGCACCTGACGTCAGAGACCATCTCATTTACATATCATAAAACTGAAATATTTCAAAAACGAAGTAAAATACGGAAAAGTTGTAAAAGGTGTTTCTCTATCATTTTACGAGTTCTTTCATATTAGATAAACTTAATTTTCGATTCATTGGTACTTTAAGTAAAACACTCGAAAATTATACCTTAATTGAACCATACAGGCCCTCACATAGACTAAAGTGGGATGGGGCTGAAATTTCTCATGCCATTTTACGGATGAATCGGATATAAGAATATTTCAAGTGAAAATGTGTCAGTTTTACATGTGAAATGATGGCCAAAATTTTCGTAAGTACGTAAAAGATGTTCAAAATAAGGACAGAATAAATAATCACTAACGCAGAGGGACAGAAAATTATGTTTAATAATTTCATAATTTCAACTACAGCCTCTTGGCTACCGTCTACCGATTCTCTACAAAGTAAACTAGCAATATAGTTAGGGCCCCCTCTTGAGCTGGGGCGCCGGGTCATGGGCGACAATGGCAGTTATTCGCCTTGAGGTTGTTGTTGTTGTTGTTTTTGTGAGAGCTCAGAGCTGTGATACTATATTATACTAGAGAATTTATTAAAAACCTAACGAAAACCTTCACTTGTTTTCGAAATAACTAATATTTTAATATTAGAGAGGATTTGATATAGTCAAATACATATATGGAAAAAGTGACTGCCCCAACCGGGAATCGAACCCTGGTCTCCGAATCAACGTTTCTCCGATCTCTAACCTTTGAGCTAATGAGACACGGTCAGAACAGTCAGTGATTTCTCTATATACATATTAAATTCGCCGCTTTCACTCGACACCAAAGACATTTCATCTAACCATAACGTGGAGCAAGGCCTCTAAGCGCACTTCCCAAAGTAGCGAAGCACAACTTCTCATTGTGTACAGAGGGCTTTAAGAATAATGTATATATGGAGAAATCACCGACTGTTCTGAATCAATAGCTCAAAGGTTATAGAGCGCCGAAACGTTGATTCGGAGACCAGGGTTCGATTCCTGGTTGGGGCAGTCACCTTTTCCATATATGTATTTGACTATATTAAATCCTTACTAATATTAATTATTATTCCTAAAGCCCTATGCATACAAGAACCGTTATGGTTAGATGCGATGTCTGCCTGTTGGTGTCGAGTGAAAGCGGCGAATTTAATATGTATATGGAGGTATCACTGACTGTTCTGACCGTGTCTCAATAGCTCAAAGGTTACAGCGCCGAAACGTTGATTCGGAGATCAGGGTTCGATTCCTGGTTGGGGCAGTCACTTTTTACCAAAGGCCTTCACTCGAAACGTTAGACCTCCTAAACAATATTTCGCCAGCTCACCAACCTTTTAGAGTAAGAGTTTGATTTGTAAAGCTGCTCATAACACAAAAGCACAACAAGATTACACACGTACAAAAGTGGTTGAAACCGTTGTCTTCGTCAACTTGCGTCATACGACGTCATAACAACTAAATCAATATTGCTAGGCGACATGAACTCATGCGCTAAGAAATGAGAAACCGGAAAAAGGCTTAACGTGCAGGGCTCCGCCTACACACGTAAAAATCTCACAGGTTGTAACAAGGTTGTTGGTTCAACATGCCTGTAACAGCATTGTCAACATGATAGATCAGGACTGTTAAAATAACAGCACTGTTCAAGCATGTTTCAACATGTTGTGACAGGCTTGTTGAATCGACAGCAGTTGTTCATGCATGTTAGAACATGCAAAAACCAATATGATAGAACAACCAAGTTCATGGCTGTTGTAACAACGCTGTTCAACCTTGTTAATTCATCATGCTCTGACAACATGTTGTATCATGTATGAACAATGTTGCATTCAACACTGTTCAAGCCTGTTCGATCATCAGCCATGAACAATACTGTTCCAACATCCATGAACAGGCCTGTTTACAACCCTGTTCAAGCTGGCCAGCTCAACCCTGTTCAGGCCTGTCGATATCAACCATGTTTTTGGTTGTTAACAGGTAAAAACAGACTGTGCGTTTTTACGTGTGTAGTCAAGCCTGGTTTCTACGATCGAGGAGAACCCAACAATTCCGATTGTCGAAAATATACGAATTGCTCAAAATTAAGAGAAAAAAAAATGGATACATACACTGAACTTTAATAGTTAGATAGCTACCCAAATATGTAACACGTTTTAAAAGTTGAATATTACCATGATGCCAAAACACCGCTATTTTGCCGAATATGACTGTGACGTCACGTACTGGTGTTGTATTTCGTATCACTGTTGATGCCTATCGTGGAATCACGTATTGCCATGCAGTTTTGGTTGTAATAACAATTACGAAAATAACTTTGAGAATCAGCCAGCTCCATAGGCAACGTTGTGACTTCCGTAGCTGCAATGCTTTGTCCGAGCCAGAGAAATAAAGATGACGGGGGTAGGGCGTTTTTATCAGAGGAAGACTTTTCGCTTTGCTATCTATCCAAAACTTTGCCTACGCAGCACTCTACTTTTCTAATTGAAAAGACTGCGTACTTTCTTTGTATTTCCGCCAACACTGAGCACTTTACCCAGCACATGACGTCACAGGTCATCATCGTTAGGTTCACGTGACTCATGGAGACAGAGCGTTCTCGGTTGCGGCACCAAAACTGTGGAATTCATTACTGCACAGGAAATTATAGAAGCATTGATATTTTAAGTAGTTTTAAGTCAGCACTTAAGACTTTTCTTTTTTAAAATTAAAAGTAAAAAACTTTTAATGGTAATATATGTAGTAGGCTTTATCTTATAATGAAACTGTAATTAGTTTTATAAGTAAAATTAAGAATATATTGTTGTAAGAGCATTGAGACAATTGTATAATGCTCCTAATACGTCTTTTATTATTATTATTAACCACCGTTACACCGTAATATATAATATATACATATATCAATAAGGTCCATAATCATATGTCACACGACAGCTTTTCACTGATATTTATAAAGTTTACATATATATAAAGTATATATATATATATAGTTCAATCTACAGACACGTGTTTCGCTGTACCACAGCTCAATATATATATATATAAAGTACATTTGATTTCACATCAAAATAAATTAATAAACCCCTTAATCCTTTGCTAAAAGTCGCTTCATTACATTCTCGAAAACGTGTCTCAATCCTGTTCGCGCCACCAATAAAGTTCTTACAAAACGCCCTTTTGTTTTGTGTTCTGTCTTCTTTTGAAGCCTGTCTCCCATAAGAGCCAACTTTCCGCTAACTTCTTTGATCGTTTCCGAGACGCTTTTCCGACCATTTCGATGAGTCTTCGTTGCTTTTAATTTTCCCAACACGGCCGAATGCTTCTTCACCAAATGGTCCCCAACTTCAGTCAACATTCGGGCTAATTTGGCCAAGTCGTTGTCCTTTGTAGACATCGATTTCTGTCTTCTTAACGTTGTGCTGTCGACAAGCGATATAGCTTTTGTGGAAATTTATAGGAATGCACGGGTTTTCCTGTCGTGTTTTTTCTCTGTCGAGTTTCTCTGTCGCAGAACTGAATACGGAATCCGCACAATCAATCGTAATGTTATCGGTAGTTGACTTTGGAAATATATAGCAGGACTTACAAACTCTCGCCTCTCATGTGAAATGGTACTCAGAGTTCTCAACGAGAACCTATCAACAATGTCCTTAGTTCGATATGCGCTGCTGCTCGGTCTACTATAGTCACCGCGTCTGCCCGAGTAACCCGACTCGCCTTTATTTATATTTAAAACTGAGCACATGTTTTTGGAGTGCTTTCGTTCACTTCCTGGCGGGGGTTCAGTCTTGTAGCGTCACTTGTCGTGTTGTGGGCGCAAGTGTTAAGGAATTGAATACCTGGGTGTGTATAGCAAGCAAATTGTGCTTTCCAACTCCGCTGTGCGCCTGGCAACACATTGGCGTAGACCATCAATATCTTGTTTATCTTATTGAACATGCGTTTTCCATCACATGGAGAAAAAATAGTCGTGAGGATGCTATGCGTCGCTAAAATGTTGATGCAACGTGGTGCTTCTGTATAGCAGGTGGCTTTGCTGGTCCGTACGTTCTAGAGTTGAATAAATTAGATTTTCCGTCATCAATTGCTCCGTATAACCACATCGACAACGCGTGCTTCCTTTGAGCTGGGGTATAAAGTGCAATTTCAGTCTTCTATGACGATGATGTAATTTATAAATTAAAAAACCCGGCCGCCTTAAATAAACACATTCAAACTGATACTAATATACTAAAGTGTTGTTGCGAGACGGTGTATCAGCAATGGAATATATACAGAAGTTGTTGTCTGCTGAAATAGAGAGAGTATTAGGGAAATAGTAGGAGTATTTGAGTACATATAATCATAGAATAATACTGCATGCATGTGGAAATATGAGATTTATTTCGAGTGTTGAACAGGATGGTCTCTCAAGTGAGATATCCAGTTGAATACAAGAAATAAATATTCCATATATTTCAAAGCAGCAATGTATTGTTCTGTTATTTCTAAAAAAATACTCCCATAGTCCCATTCCAACAAACATTGCATTGAATCAGGATAATCGCCGTTTGATTATCGAATTTACAATTAGCGACGGAAATCCTTATAGTTATAAAACATATATCATAATCATTATATTTATCAGTACTATCATTACTAAAATTATGCATATCATTGTTGTAAATAAAAAGGTTTCAATATTGACACTTTCAGACATTTTAAGGAATTTTACAATTAAAGAGGATTTATATATATTGTTTCTATAACTTAATTGTATTTAATATTATAATCTCCGTGCGTTCGTCTGACTTTTTTTATTTTCCAACCGAGACCAGTTGCGGAAAATGCAGTGTCTTCGTAGAATTATTGGATGAAGTAACATCAAGGCCTGGGAATTGAACCCGCGATCGCTGGACCAGCACTCTAACCCGCTGAGCTACAGAAGTCGTTGTCGTGAGTAAGTCACGAGTTCTATCACGAGACATATATATATAGTGGTGGTAATGCTGGTACATGTATAAGGGTATATTGAAATCAATATTTTGCATTTACACTTGATTATCATGTAAAGCAGAAGCACTTGATTATCATGGTCGCGGGATCAATTCCAGCCGGAAGGCCTTGAAGTTACATTTTTCGCAACTGGTCTCGGTTTGGTCTTAAAATGAATATAATTTTCCTTCACCATAAATCCTTAGAATATGTCATAATATATATTAGACGATCAGCGATAACACCAAATCAATTTTAATGCCAACAGAAAACCATAACAACGGCTGAATGCAATCCGACCTATATTGGATGCAGGATATGTTTGGCAAGTGGCAGAAGTGGTCATACATCATGCATGCTAATAACACCGTTTTTACATACAATAGATGTTTAAAGTGAAACAAAGAGAATTTTCTTTAGTATACCGCCCGGTTGAACTGTTCATTTGCCGAATCTAATGCAAATTAACAAAATCTTTATTCAAGCTTATTTGTATTAGATTCGCCGCATAGGAATTAAAACAGGTCCAAGACTTGAATTGGAAGTGATAGTTATAAAAAGTTGGTTGAGTTTGTATAGTAATACAATCCAACGAATTATCAAGTCAGTTGAAATCTTTGGTTGATGCGTAACTTTAACCAGTAGCCTCAATCGCTTGATCCCTGTCCATTTTCTGCATGTGAGCTTGATGATTTGTCAATATTCATATTATCGATTATTATATATCTATATCTATATATATTTATAAAATAACAAATTAAAAACGCAAGCGCTGATTGGCTGAAAGCCGTGTTTCTATAACTCGATGGAAAACATGGATTGTTCCCGCCATTTTTATAAAATGGACTGTAAGACGAACCTTTGCTGAGAAACAGCTAAAATGTCGATGAATATGTTCTGTGACAGCCAACAAAAAGAAAAACGAGAAGATTGGATGCTTTTCTTCACAGTTAAGAGCGTTTATGTACATTTGAGCAGCCAACGACGCTGTCTAGCGTGAGTAAGGAGAATGTATATTTTTATCATTTTAATAAACAGTCTTATTACTTATTTCCTCAGTGTTATTTTATAAAAGAAATAGAAAACATCTTTCCGTGTTCCCATACAGTTATAGAAACACTCGTGAAAGTTTGGGAGAACTCGAAATAGCGTGGAAACACTTGCCCTGCAGGCTCGTGTCTCACTGCCATTTCTCGTTCTCCCAAACTTCCACTCGTGTTTCTATGACTCGATGGAAACACGGAAAATGTTTTCTATTTCTTAAAAATAGAATAATATATGGGTGTGTGGAAGTTTATTTCCAGTGTTGCTGTAACAGGATATCTTACGATTGAGCGAAGCTTACGAGTGTTCAAATGCAGTAACAATAAATTCCATATTTCCAACTGTCCATGTGTTGTTCCGTTTATTATAGAAAAATATACTACATATAGTCCTACTTCTCAACAACATTTTACAGCATGGAATCACGAGATTGCAGACGCAAGATTATTACTAATACACATGTTTGATTATCGAGTTTATTAGTAGCGGAAATCCTTACAAATCACCACGCTTTTTATATAAGAAATATTATTAATTTATATTATTAGTTTTTACTGCGAGTCCAGTGCCAAACTTTAGGACTATTTTAAGACTTTCTTTGTTCGGTGGGATGCAAAACATATCCCCATCATGTAGCGGACATGTATATGGTAAATAAATCATTAAAAAAGACGTTCTTTGTTGCTATATTAAGTGGAATCATTAGAGTCGTAGACAAAAGGTATTAGTGTTTTGGAAGTTAAAAAACCAAATACATTTCGGGAGTAATTAAAAAACAAAACAAATAACAATAAACAAAGATGATGTGAATTTGTAGTATTTGCGCGTGCTTTGAACAAAGAGACAAGTTATTCAAAATGAGTGCAGGTGATCTAGAGATGAATATTTGATTAACAAGGATATATGTGAACTGGAGACATAACAATCATGTGATGTCAAATAGGCATGACAATGCGCCAATTTAGTGTAAATTAGTGTTACAGCTTTCTGTATTCCGTGTGCCTAATCAAGTTTCTATTCTATTCATTTTTTAATTCCGTATTTCTGATTCCATATTTCACATTGCATATACCATTCTATTCCATTCTATTCCACTCACTATTCTATATTTTATTATATATTCAATTCTATATTCTATTCAAATCTATATTCAATTCTATATTCTATTCAATTCTATATTCTATTCAATTCTATATTCTATTCAATTCTATATTCTATTCTATATTCAATTGTATATTCTATTCAATATTCTATTCAATTCTATATTCTATTATATATGCTCTACTCTACTCTATTTTGTTCTATTCTATTTTATTTTATTCTATTCTATATTCTATTCTATATTCTATTCTATTCTATATTCTATTCTATTCTATATTCTATTCTATATTCTATTCTATATTCTATTCTCTAAATTCTATATTCTATTCTCTATATTCTATTCTATTCTATATTCTATTCTATATTCTATTCTATATTCTATTCTCTAAATTCTATTCTCTATATTCTATTCTATTCTATTCTATTCTATTCTATTCTATATTCTATTCTATTCTAAATTCTATATTCTATTCTATATTCTATTCTATATTCTATTCTATTCTCTAAATTCTATTCTCTATTCTCTATATTCTAGATTCTATTCTATTCTCCTCTATTCTCTTCTATTCGAAAGAGCAAGAGTTCTAGTTAGAATCAACGCTAGCTTAACAAGCGACCGCCATAGTGGCCAAAGTAGGCCGTAGTTTGTCAGCGAAATACCCAACACAGATGAACAGTGGCCCAAAATACAAAAACGAGACTAATACATCACTTTAGCACTTTAGAAACGAGTGGCATCGCAAAGGCAGCTGGTACGGTTACTACAATGACTGCAGAGATGGCCGATTCAGTTTGTTTCAGATGGTTTCGACGGCAAGATTATCAGCCATTGAAACAGGACAAAAAGTGTTAAAATACCCCACTTTCTTCTTTGGTGATAATACATTGTTTACCCACAGAATGCCACAACCGACTTGGTGCAAATAAACAAAAGCTGTCACCTCATTTGTTAAAGTACAAAATTTTAACCTTTTTCAGGTAATCCAACTACAAATTCCAACTACAATTTATACAGCTACCCTACAACCGGGTGATCTGACAGGGAGGGAAACGGAATGAAAAACACATTTTATTTCAATTTTAAATTGTCAATATCTCGCGAAATTTCCAAATTAACACAGAGGATACTTTCATCTTAAATGACATTGGCAACAAAAATTAAGTTTGTCTAATACGAAAGAACTCGTAAAATGATAGAGTAACACCTTTTACAACCTTTCCGTATTTTACTTCGTTTTTGAAATATTTCAGTTTGTTTGATATGTAGATGAGATGGTCTCTGACATCAGGTGCCGGGTGGAGAATTTTCACTCATTAAAATATTAGTTACATCTTCAAGTTTGTTCCACAAATTTACTTGAAAATGTGCGTATAATAACTCCTCATGATAATGAACGTTGTAAACTTAGCAATCACGGAGATATAAGACATTTTTAATGAGTAAAAATTCTCTACCCAACACCTGACGTCAGATACTATCTCATTTACATATCAAACAAACTGAAATATTTCAAAAACGAAGTAAAATACGGAAAAGTTGTAAAAGGTGTTACTCTATATCGTTTTACGAGTTCTTTCATATCAGACAAACTTAATATTTGTTGCCAATGTTAAAGACTTTTATTGCGATACCAGTCTCAGGTCCTCTTCTCACTGTCAAATCACCCGAGATGTTTAAACAAAATATGTATAACAAAATTATAGAAAACATTCCAGATGTAACCATTGTTTATCGAGTGTTAAACACATCAAAATTCAAGCGTTCTTGTTCCAATTCTGCGAATGCGAGTTCCATAAACGCTGGTTCTAAGACTAAAGTCAACTATATTATAGTATTTTTTTGTAAATCCCCGTATATACAAGACTAATTTTTCCTTGACAACTTCTTTGCTAGTTTTACTTGCTCGTTTGAACACGAATAATGTTTTCCACACCAGTTTTGTTTTGAAGGGATACTCCAGCTAGCATGACTCACAAGCGAATTAAATATGTCAAGGAAAACCTATAGTCCGGAGTTTAACTCTATATAATCTTCTCCACGTTAACGGTGTTGCCAATAAACACGATACAACTCAAAAAGTATTAAAAAGCAATGTCGGAAAGCATTTTCAACGTCTTCCACCTCAAGGGCACCAACAGCATGTCGGGCATGGTCTCGTCTGTTGTTGAGGTCATCGCCTATATTTGCCAGGCGAGCAGCAATTTCCACCATTCTTGCGGTGTCAAGAATTTCGGTGTCTGCATTTGATGGCTCGTTGTCATCTTGAATGTGAAGTGTAGCGTCTTGTAAAACTTTACCACCTTCATTTGACATGATGTGATAATGATGAAATAACACGTTTTGGACTTTTAGTTCATTTGCCTGTCGATAAAGAAATATATGAATTAATAAATAAATAAATGGAAGTATATTATACGAAACAATATATTAAGTTGTCTTGATATTCTGATTGGGTGTAAAAATAATATTACAATAAAATATTTATAGTGTTGATCTTCATCTTATATCTAAACAGACAAGATGTGTTAATATATACAATGCTGTAATGAATGTGGGAGAGCTTGGTGTAGACAGATGATCCATGGACGATCGTCAAGCTCGTATCCTCAAAAAAATGATCTGAGTCCCGGACAGGAATCGAACCTGTAACTTTCTGATTGCCGGTGAGACGCTCTAATCATTAAGCTACCGAGATTCAGATGGAGAGCGAAGGTTACAATAATGTACTGGTTCGATTGAGCTACCCCACATTCATTACAGCAGTATATATATTAACACATCCGAGCATTACTGCTATATATAGTGACTGCCGCATAGGTAGTACATATATCAATTGAATCAGTACATCACTATAACCTTCGCTCTCCATCTGAGTCTCGGTAACTCAATGGTTAGAGCGTCTCACCGGCAATCAGAAGGTTACAGGTTCGATTCCTGTCCAGGACTCAGAAACATTTTTCTGACGGGATATGAGCTTGACGATCATCCATGTATATCGTCTAAAGACAAGATGTTACAAAGATCGAGAGCAGGGACAGAAAAATAAATGCTCTCATATCCATACACTTTAAAGAGAAGACAAAGAGAAGGTATAAGAACCGGGAACTCATGATGCCGCGATAGAGTGGGTGTTTGAGTGAATCAGCCATGACGCGTTTATGTGCCACCTGAAAAAAAGAAACCCGCATTCGAATAGACCCCGAATTTTCTTCGAAGACCACGAAATAATAATTCAATGTTGAGGTTCGCGATGAGATTGTAATGCAATTACTAATATCTTTTATATCCAACCTCAATTGCAAGTAGTTATTCACGTCCAGTGATGTCATTGTCCCTCGCAGATAAATCATACTGCGCCAAGTTTACATTGACCGCAACCACAGGGCTGGGGAAACATAATGGCTACAGACAACAAAGGACAGACTAGCTAAAATATTAGAGCTATAGTTTTGAAGCTAGCATAACGAGTTCTAAACGATGTTATGTCAATAAATTTACAATACAAGGTCGCTATTGATATTGTATACACATCATGCATGCATGAGTTGAGCTATAGACTCACAAAGCAATAACTAGTTTAAGTAGAGGCTAGAGTTGGCATCGTATTCCTTAGGCCCATGCATTTTCTACATCATTGGGATCTTGACATTATGGATCTTACGACATATTTCGTCCACTGCAAAACTCGACTCGAAGCGGTTGCCAAAATTTCTCGTATATATTATTAGTAGTACTCACAATATTCCGGAGGCCAGCGAATGAGGAAAGATTTCTAACTTACAATACAGCAGACATTGCATTTAACAATACCTTCACAGATCTATCCTTTCGTAACCGCTGTCGTGTTCTATGCCCTCGTCGACGAGTAGTGATACCTATATGCAGAAATTTCAAACAATAAAACCAGAGTTTCCGCTACCACTTAAAACCCCTACACTGCAGCGTCACTGACACGGAACTTGGGATGGATACCACACACGAAGCACTCGAAGTAAGAAGACAGCTGGGAGTAATTGTTTTGAAAGGTAGAGAGAGATATCGAAGAGAGATCAATTATAGAAGCTTACAAGCATGCATGATCCTATATATTCCTTAATACAATCAACCACCCAACAAGCAACAACTATATGTTGAGATAAGAGCTCACCACCCATCATCGTATTGTCATTCCTCGCCGGGCGAACAGCCAATTACTTTGTAATATCGCGAACAGCTACCAAAGGTCTGAATACAAAGAGTTGACCTTTTTGATCTTTTAAAACCTCAATGTTTGACGGCGAAACCGTGTCACCCCGCGAGGTGGTGGGTTTATGGGTCTAGATTGCGGTTGGTGCCAACTTTATTGACATCTCATTGTAGACAAGTGAAAAGGTGGCGAACTGCCGAGGTTTTTAGTAACGAAATACTGACGTTTCGAGCGGAGCCCTTCATCAGAGTAAGACCAAGGGTTCCGCTCGAAACGTCAGTATTTCGTTACTAAAAATCTTGGCAATTCACCACCTTTTCACTTTGCTATATATATCCTAAACACTGTCTACGCAGCACTGTACTTATAGACCACGTTTACACAACAGGAATATAGTTCCAGATTCAAAATGTTTTTGCGGATTCAGTGAGATAAAAATGGTCGGATTTCTGAACCGTTTACACAAAAAAATATTCAGTGGTTTTAACACATACTTCAGGGGGATATCTAGGGATAACTACGGTGATAAATGCAATAAAGCAGATGAGAAATGTAATCAGGATTCATTCCAGACACCGTTTACAAGAATCGTTTCATCGGATCGTATTTGGATTACAAATATTCACAAATGTACCCGTGTTTCTCGTAAACCTGTTTCGGCTTCGTCATTCTCCTGTAAACAGAAAAACAAATCCGCCTACGTCTACGAAAGAAGGAGAAGACACACTGCGGAATCGGATGCAATTGTTCTTGTGTAAACATGAGGATTAAAACCCTGGCGCGAAAATAAGCGATTTTATAGCTGGTCATACAGGCGACTTCTCGAGATTATCTATCTTATTTATCTCCACAATCCCCTCAGTTTGTATAAGTGATTATGAAAAGCATCTGTCAACAATACTTTGGCACCAGGAAGTGTCGGACAATAGTTAATTGTGACACTATCAACTGAATTAGTTGATAATCGGTCTGTTCTCAACCTCTGCGGTGGCCTGCCACTTTGCGCATCAAATTTAAGCAATTAATTTATCTAATGGTATAATATTGTTAAAGTGAAGACAGTTTGCGTCGCTATTACAATGTGTAGAATAATCGCGAAATTACGGGACAATACACGACACTTTCGGTACAAAACAAGTTGTATACAAAGGGGGACCCATCAAGCTTGATGACCCAATATCTATACAAATACAAACAAAAATACAGAGTTCCACTTGAAGTACACGACGAATAACCTCAAATAAAGTGAATTAAATCTGTTTTAATTGTTGGACGTGTATACACGCAATATCTACAATCAAGCCGTAATATTTTGCTAACTCGTGAAATGAAGGTAATAATACATGGACTATCGTTAAATACTCGGACAGAGATCTGTAACCTTCTGATTGCCAGTGAGACGCTCTAACCATTGAGCTACTGAGACTGGCATAAGGAGAGCGAAGGTTACAATGATGTATCTGTAACCTTCTGATTGTCAGTGAGACGCTCTAACCATTGAGCTACCGAGAGTCAGATGGAGAGCGAAGGTTACAATGATGTATCTGTAACCTTCTGATTGCCAGTGAGACGCTCTAACCATTGAGCTACCGAGAGTCATAACGAGAGCGAAGGTTACAATGATGTATCTGTAACCTTCTGATTGCCAGTGAGATGCTCTAACCATTGAGCTACCGAGACTCATAATGAGAGCGAAGGTTACTATGATGTGCTGGCTCGATTGATATATGTATAAAAAAAAATCAGACCTGATTTATGCAGACAAAAAGATTTTGTTTTCAATGTCTTTATATTTTAGCTAGTCATCCCTACTCACGCGGAGATGACGTAAGTCACTTCATTTATTTATAAATATCAGTCCAATTTCGACGATTAGTTAGCAGACGTAGCTAAGTTGTCTGCCGAAATGCATCGTGCTCTTTTCTGTTAAGCCTATTATTTTCTTAAGTCTTTAAACTGCAGTTCTACCAAGAACTCGTGTCTTTTTCTCTTCCTTTGCTCCAACATTACGCCGGTAAATGTGTTTATAATATATAAGCAGAGTTTCAGAACGTTCAAACGTCCAAGTATATTACTAATATATATAGTGACTGCCACATAAGCAATACATATATCAATCGAACCAGTACATCATTACAACATTCACTGTCCATCTGAGTCTCGGGGCTCAATGGTTAGAGCATCTCACCGATTCCTGCCTGAGACTTGGCAACTTCCTGACGCTTTGAGCTTGACGATCGTCGAACATGAATTGTATACTGCGCGTATAAACGATTACATACGCCAGGAAGACAATGGTAGGGAAAGCCTCGTAACATGCACTTAGCATGGCCTTTAAATTGTACAATAACTCAGTGTTCTATTGGTATAAATTGTTGCAAATAATAATAGTATAATTGTGTGTTAATTGCTACTTAAACTAATTCTAGAAACTCGGGAAAGTGGGGAAATTTCTGAGCCGCCCCTGAGGGACAGGAAATCGTTAAAAGGGATGACTCAAAAGGAAATAGAAAACCTTTTTTCCGTGTTCCCATACAATTATAGAAACACAAAAAAGTTTGGGATAACTCAAAATCACAGGCAAAACACTCGCCATTCGCACGCATTCTTGTTTCATTATGAGTTTTCGTTCTCCCAAACGAACACAATGTTCCCAATCTGTTCCAAAATAAAACCTAACTCCAGACGAAATGGCAACCGCAATTGTTTTCATCTATTTTGTACCGAATTTAATCTTGTCTTTCATGCCATTGAGCTATGATTGAACTAAAACCGATGGCGGCATTTTAACGGCGGTCTTCATTTGACCAACCCTAACCACAGACACACGGGACAGTCACAGGTCAACGGTCATACAGAACTAAGGAGTCTAAGCTAGGCGAAGCGGCGACACTCTCGGGGAAAAGCGACACCGGTTCAGATAAATTCAAATAAGTGATATAAAGCTGTTGGGCTATACGTATAGGCAATGTAGAAATACAAATCAAATATAATCTAAAAGGCTGGTCCACAGACGTTCCTTCGTGTTCACTCTCCATAACGAAGGGCCTTGGCTTTTATCGTATTTTTGGTTAATTGAAGACCGCTATTTTTGTTCAGATTTGTCAGAGTTCCATTCTTAGTGTTAGTGGTTAGTGTGTTGCGTTGTGGTGCATGCATTCGTACATTTTTCCGTTCTTTATTCTTTCTTTTAGGGTTAGTATTAAAGTTAGGATTAGGGTTAGCATAACAAGTTTGAGGGTTAGTGTTGATGAAATAGACTTTCGACAGACTAATTCGCTGCCAGGTTTTTCTCTGGAATTGTTGGTACCGTCTCGGTTGGTAACGAGCGTTTACGAAACGGAAAACTGTCTCGCCGCAACTCAGAAACCACTGCAAAACAATGCAATGTTCAAAACCAATTACACACATTCGTGTTATTATTAGCATCCGCCTTTTAACACATTTTGTTTTTTTAAAACGATATTTGGTTAACAACTCATTAGGTCACCCAAAGCTCTTTTATAGCTACAAATGTATGGCTGAAAGGATTCGTAGAGCGAAATTCAGGGGGTTAGGGTAAGGATTCTTGGGGATTGGGGTCATTGATGGATGGCAAATGACCCTTCGGGATAGCAATGACCGTAGTTACGAGCGCCGACATAGCTATAAACCAATGGCTGGATGGATGTGCTAGGTAAAAACACCTGTCCGCGCAAGCTGTTTGACCTAAACACTGCTCATTAGAAAGTTCACATCAGTTTATACTGTTTTCCACAGTATTGAATACACTTTATAAAATAACATGTATGCTACGCAGGCTCTGATTGGTCAATACCCGTGTTTGGATCAGGTCATCCGTCATCCAAACACGGAAATTTCCCGCCAAAAATTTCCTTAAGTCTTGCTGCTCGTTCTCTTCGACTCTTGTATTATTTTATAAAAGAAATACCCAATGGTTTTTCCGTGTTTGGATACTGTGATACAAAAACTTGGGAAGTTGCTCGACTTTCGAAAAGCTAAAAACACTCGCGTAGCGGCTCGTGTTTTTTACGCTTTTCTCCAGTCTCGCAACTTCCCGCGTGTTTGGATCACTGTGTCCAAACACGAAAACCATTAGGTATTTCTTTTGGGTAAAACGATTCATGGCCTACATACAGATTTACTGCGACTTTGGTCCCTTAGTAATGGCCGCCGTTGGCTCTAATTATCCAGTGAGAGAAGCCTAATATGAGACGTCAAATTAGGTTCAAGATTTTATGCATTTAATGTTAACAAAGAAACTATATTGGCCAGACACTAAACCTATTTCGCGAGCGTCACAGTTTGATTTGCTTGCCAACTCGGAGCTTCCAGTAATGATCTCTCGTCAATTTACATTATGCAAATTATGCAAGCTTCAAAATCAGCTCATCCCAGACATCAGATACAATAGAAAGCTCAATCCAGTCCTATTTTTGAGATCAGTACGTAAGACTTCTTGATTATACACTATGCTCATTCGGATTTCCGGTTGGGGCAGTCAGATTTTTCATATAATTATTATGCATGTTAAATCCTCTCTTCATTTAAATAAATAAATAAATAAATAAATAAATAAATAAATAAATAAATATAAATATATATATATAAATATATATATATAAATATATATAAATATATATAAATATATACAAATATATATATATATATATATATATATATATATATATATATATATATATATATATATATATATATATATATATATATATATATATATATATATATATATATATATATATATATATATATATATATATATATATATATATATATATATATATATATATATATATATATATATATATATATATATATATACTGTGTTGGTCTAAAAATGTACAGTTTTCGTTACACTTACACGCGTTTCATGCTGTTCGTAATCATCTGCCGACTGATGATTATGAACAGCATCAGCATGAGACACGTGCAAGTGTCCACTCAACATTTGTATCGAGCACTCTCTTTTATCAGAAGATCACTCCTTCTAAACCTATATTTGATAGATGGAAGCGCGGTGAATGGTAAAGGTTATTCAGCAAGACTAGTGTTGACAGTACACTCTTAAGACCCAACCGATCAGTTGCGAAATATGCAAACGTAGCGCTTCCTGTTACTGCTCCCGATTTCTAGACCAGTGCTCTAGCCAAGTGCATGACAAAGTCGAATTATCTCAAACACAACTCGAAACATAGAGGTTTTAACAAACAATGAATGAAGTAAACAATTCAAACGAAGTTTTGTATACCACCGCTGTATATTCAAGTAATTTTTATAAAACACGACTACAAATGCATGTTTTCTACAATAACATAAGCCATATCTTGAGCGCACTCATTAACGACAAATTTACTGAAGTGTTTACCGTATAAAGATGATGTATTTGTTATTATTATTATTATATTCTCGACAGGAAGAGAGCAACCCACCATTAAACCGTGTACGATATTGAGAAGCTTTTTACCATTTCCGCAAATTGCGTAGAAATTTCAGCGCCAGACAAAAGCGGTGAGAAATAAATCGGGTTTTTTTCTCAACAGCGGTTACCTCGCGCGTTCAAGGATAAATTCAAAATAATGGCCAGCCTTGAAGTTGCTAAACTTGAACGATTTTAGTTTGTTAGTGTGCAAAATCCGGCCGACAACTCTTAGAGTTTTAAAAGTCGGGTTCGCGCATTACGTTACGAACGGCGAAAGTTAGATAAATCACAAGGTGATTGTCGACGACTACAGTGCATTCGGTGGCGCATTTATGATGGGGAGATGATTATGATTTTCGACCGAACACGGAGCATTTCGCAAAGCTATGCCGAAGTCTGTAGTTTCGCGCGTTGCAATGCCATTTGTGATAATCAATATAAAGTGTTAAATGTCTCACCTTCGTTCACAGCTTTTCAAAACGTCCCGCGAAGCTCCAGCGACCCTTTACTCGCGATTCCCTTTCGACGACGACACGCAAGGACCTTGCAGTCTGTGAGAGGCAAAGACGAGCGATTAAAGAAAAAAAGGAACTGCGGCACTTGTGTACGCAGCGCCGGTATTTACAGAAGTCGGGAGCGCCAACGACATGTCGAAAGCGCGGTGTTGTAAAGTAACTGGCGCGGCGAATTCAAAGGGGGCGTCTCGAACGACATTCAAAAAAGGTCGCGAGCGCAGCATGTCGGCTTATTACAAGTCTAATCGGGAGATAATTTCTTTAAATGTAAACAAACTACACGCTTACCTTATGCCACTTGGAGATTTTGAGTGCTCCTTCTTTACTGTCCGCCCGAAATGGATTAATTTCATCGACGGACTTCGCCGACATGTTAGTGGTCAATTCAAAAGATATGTCGGTAATAGGCGGCGAAAGAAAGCCGTTAATAAAGTACATGAACATCATATTATGTAGAAGTTTGATTGAGCGATTCGACGGGTCAAGGCCGGGGAAATTCGATTTCGCCACCCGATTTAGTTATTAAATATGTATGTGCTGGGCAACCGGGAAAAAAACGAAGAACAGACCAAGAAGTTAACTACAACAAAAGATTAGTTTGCGGCAGCGGATAAATAGAAGAGCGGAATTATCAATGATTATATACGTAGCGATTGAAATGCAGAGTATGTACTTGTATGATGTGAAATCATAAAACGATTGACTTTAAAATTCAAGTATCACTTCAACAAAAGAGTCATGCACACGATAGTAGTTCAATCTCGAGTCGTGGACGGAATTTCGAGTTCGTTATCAATTATTTTTAAAAACGAACTAAATAAGCCAATTTATCAATGTAGATTGGGCCGCGCGATTAAGCCGGCAATGTTTAGGAGGTTTCGGGAGATTTTTAGGTAACATTCACCGCCTTGATCGACGAAATAATCTAAAGCAAAGGAGGCCGTCATTTGTTAATTTAATGGGCTTTTAGCGAAGTTCGTAATCGCATACTTTTCTATGCTTCGTATGGGTAAATGACGAAACCACTAGAATCGATGGTTTACCCGCGTGAATGAAATTGTTTATTTATTTTTTCTATCTGTTAGATGGGTGTAATTTTTAAATTTCAAAATTAAATGTTTATATTTTTCAAGCTAGTTGATAAGGAACCACTTTTCATAGTGAAAATTGGAGATAAACGTTGCAAATGTTATACGGTGGTTCGTCGTTTTAAAGTTGAAGTATCTACTACTAAAATGATTGCTGCTCGCTCCGTGTTGCTGTTGACACATAAGGCAAGACTGCAGACAACTTTCATTAGCTGGGTTACCTCGGTGTTGCTATGTACAAAAAGCAACGTAAAGCGGGTAAAGTTTTAGCCGAAAAACAAATACAGAACAATAACAAACAAAGATCTCCTACACTTGTCAAAATATAGCTATTTAACATGCAGACAGTACTCTTTAACGAAACCAAACCCTATAAACGCAAGTCGTATCGGTCGAAGCGGTTTCAAAAGAAACAAAATCTGTAACGACTTTATTCAATATAGTACACACTGAAAAGATCAAAAGCGGTCACACGCAATTGTTCAAGAAGATCTTATCGAATTTCGAACGCTTTCTTGCGGGGGTCCAAATGAATAATTTCAAAACGGCCGATGCGACGACTTGATGGTTTGACAATCAAACAGCGGGTGTTCCCAAATCCGTGCATGAGGGAACTGCTAATTTTATTACACCAAGTTGAACATTGGTACTAATGGCAAATCGGTGCGCTAAATACACAAGTTATAAAAGAAATAAAAAAGCACATTCTTCACAGATAAGCGTTAAGTTGTCGCAAGGACTTAACATGGGCTTAAATAAACACACTGTCACTGGTCCCAGCCGACTGCCCCTCTTGGTAGGGCTAGCCCTCTTTACCGACTGATCCCGCCTCTCAGTCAAACCATATGTAAAATTTGTTTTCGTAATATATGAGAGAAGGGCCTAGGTGCATGAGATCTCGTTATTGACTACCCGGGATCTCGCCTACGAGGGCTGGAAATTTTCCATATAAACGCACTCAAGAGGGCTGGCCCTCCTAGGAGGGCTGGCAAGTCAAAGCTCCGTACACGCGACAAAGTTGGTCTTCGCCCGTATATTTCGTTATTTCACAAGTTCTGTTTGTTCATACATACAGGTTTTAAATTGAAAACTTGTGCGGGAGAATGGGATACAGCGGGTTACGTTGGAAAATCCATGTTGTCAGCTCGGTAAACAAGTCAGCCCTCCTAGAAGGGCTAGAATATTTCCATGTAAACGCGAGGTGAAATCCATCCCTTATACCCCAAGAGGGCAGCCCTCCTTCATATAAACACCCTCTTAGAAGCCTACGTGCCGGGATAACTCAACCGGAGTGGGATAAATTTCAACTAGCCACTAGGATTCATATGCGCGATATATTTATCTCACTTCCCTGGGAGATAGAGCGCTGAAAGATACTGGAGCGAGTGCGCATCAGCGAATCAGAAGGCGTCATGCCGAGAACATTCCATATGTACTTCTAGTACGTATTCCATATAAGGAAGTGACCGACGAGCAAATAGAAGGCATTGACGAGCAAATAGAAGGCATTAACGAACAAATACATGGCACTCGTACCAGCCCGCTGGATGTGGGATTATTAACACGTTACGATATGTTCGATTATCCGCTCTTTTTAAGAAAACTACGTTCGCAAGCAGGATAAGCTGTACGCATATTGTAAACATATCATTTATCTTTGTTTTAATATATATTGTAGCTTTGGGAGTTGATTATTTCTCAAGAAAACGTTCGTCGAAGACAGCCGTGTTTTTGTTTACAAGATGGTATCCGTATTAGGAAAATTATATTTTGGCATGTTCGATTATCCGCGCTTTTAAAGAGAACTAAGTTAGATACCGGGATAAAGCTGTACGTATGTTGTAAATAGATAATTTAACTTTCCTTTGATATATTCTATAGCTTTGGGGTGGTTTATTTCTCAAGAAAACGTTTGCCAAAGGGTTAGGACCTTTGTTGTTTTGGGGTCGGTTACAATCCAATTAACAAGGAGGCTGGTACGAGGTTTGAACGTGTCAGCTATTTGCTCGTTAATTCACTCTATTTGCTCGTCAATGCCTCCTATTTGCGCTTCCTTATAAGGAATACGTACTAGATACCCCTATCGAACATTCGGCCCCGGTTCTTATGAGACATTTTCATCGCACTTCACTGAGTAATCCCATCAAATTAAACGTGAGATCTTATACGTTACCGGGATAGCTCGTTTTACATTAACAAGAACGCGTGAATATCACTCAGTGTGGTATCCCGGCTATAGCCGGAGTCGGACTAACTGCTCGGTGATCTTAACACGTCTCCTTGGCGACAGTCGTTCACACCAACAAGTTTTGCACTAACAGCTTTTGAACAAGGCTTCTTGTCAATGAAGAACTTGTCAATAGGAAATCAGTAAACGTCAAACAAAACTTGGTTATACGTGTAAGGGCTTTAAAAAGATTACAAAGGTCTTAATCAAGGGGAAGAGGTCATGTCGATTGCAAATCGGGTTTATTGAATATTAGCCATGTCGAAAAATAAACTTGTCATTAAAAAGCAGTTAATACATAAACATTAGCTGATAAGGTCAACTACAGCATGACGCTGCGACCTTGGAATTAAAAGAGATAAACAAAACAAGAGACGATTTGCAGCTACCCCACCACGAGCTAAACTCGGCAGGAACCATGGTAGAGTTAAAAGCGTCTTACTGAATCGAAAACGCTTGTTTTTATCACGTGGTGTCACTATGTGGGGGGTGTGTGTGTGCGTGCGTGTGGAAATTATGGATGTAATGTTTATATATTTAATAGTAATAATAGTAATAATAATAATAATAGTAAATCTATATCTATATATATATATATATATATATGTGTGAATAAATGTATGTATATATATATATATGTGTGAATAAATGTATGTATATATATATATGTGTGTGTATATATATATATATATATTATATATATATTGCAAAGTGAAAAGGTGGTAAACTGCCAAGAATTTAGTGACGAGATACTGACTTATATACGAGAGTAGTAAAAAAGTAGAGTGCTGCGTAGACAGTGTTTTGAATATATAGCAAAGTGAAAAGGTGGTAAACTGCCAAGAATTTAGTGACGAGATACTGACGTTTCGAGCGGAGCCCTTCATCAGAGTAAGACGAGATGAAATAAAATAAATAGGGCTTATATATATGCCAAAAGGGTGTCACAAGTAGAAAGTAGCCAATCAAATGCACGGGAGATAAACAAAGTAATAATTAATGAGATGCGAAAAGTTAAATTATTTGCTATTTTTACAGTATATATATATATATATATATTAATTATATTTAGAGAGGATTTAATATTGTCAAATACAGTATATGGAAAAAGTGACTGCCCCTACCGGTAATCGAACCCTGGTCTCCGGGTTCGATTCTCCAGGGTTCGATTCCCGGTTGGAGCAGTCACTTTTTCCATATATGTATTTGACAATATATATATATATATAGAGAGAGAGAGAGAGGTTATGTAAATATGTTCTTTTCGTGACTCTGGCTCCTTCATGCATAAGCCGCCTTCAAAGATCATCCGCGCGGTATAATTCAACCACAGAAAACTGTCAACATTGCATGTCCACTTAACTTAAATTTCCCCAACTAAGTTGAAAATACATCAACAATTATGAACAAGATTAATTAATGTTGCAACCTTGGAATATCTCGCCATCACTAACGAAACTACTCATCAAAAAGCTCACCGCTGTCATTGATTGTCAACGCAGCTGATAATACACGCGCTTGGCTGTTTGTAAAAAGAGCAATTAAGGTGTTGTCGAGAGTCCACAAAAAAGGACAAGGAAGTGAGGGAATAATCGGTCTAAAATATAAACGATTTTGATGAAAGCTGGAACAGAGTGCCTCTCAAAGTGCCTCTTAAACCAAAAAATTTATTTCAGATTTTCGTTCTTAGGCTTGTTTAGAACATAGTTTCATATTTACAGACGTTTCGAGCGGAGCCCTTCATCAGAGTAAGACGAGATGAAATAAAATAAATAGGGCTTATATATATATATATATATATATGTGCCAAAAGTAGAAAGTAGCCAATCAAATGCACGGGAGATAAACAAACTAATAATTAATGAGATGCGAAAAGTTAAATCATTTGCTATTTTTACAGTCGATCAGCAAACAGACTGAGGGGGATGGAGAAATGACAGGTCCAATATTCAAGTGGATTAGGCGATAGTAAAGCGGTAAGAAACAAAAACTTGAAAAGAAATGAAAGTGCATGAGCTAATAATAAAAACGTTCCAAGCAAACTAAAATTACAAAAAACTTGTAGGAAATTAAATAAAAGAAAAACGTTCGTTAAAATGAGACGCTTCTCTTGCCGTTTGCGGTTATCGTTACCACCTGAGATGGGAAGGATGGCACAGACTTTCATGTCTGAAACCAAATGGTTAGAGCTGTTGAAATGGCGGGCTACAGGTTTGTCAACATCATTGTTCCTCACGGAACGAAGATGTTCAGCAAATCTGTCTGAAAGGCGTCGCCCAGTTTCACCGATGTAGATTTTGATTTTGTTAAAAAGTCTGGAGATCGAATTTGCCATGGTTGGAAGTGGCACATACTCATTCTCCCGTAGCGGATTTCTGATTCCAATAAACCAATTAATCAGAGGCAATCATTCGTGAGATATCCTGATCAACACTCGAAATAAATTTCATATTTCCGCACATCCATGTATAATTGTATTATTCTCTATTTACATATTCACAAGCGTTTACACACATACACAATTATAAACACATAAAACATATTCATATACATAATAAAAGTGGCGGGTGGCCGCAACCGCGTACACCAATTACATGCGGTCCCAGAATAAAGTAAAATGTAAAATATAGTCCTCTCCCACCCCCCTGGATGGGGAGAGAAGAGACTCAATAAAATGGAGTGAAAATTAGTTTTAGTAAAACGTTTTAGTAAGAAAGTAGTTTGAACAAAGTTCCGGTTCAAGAGCTGTTAAAAATCTTCGCACAGCATGAGTCTTGGAATATTCCTGTTTCTAAAGGTATATTCAGTCAGAGCCAACCTCGTACCCAGGGCATTTCACCTCCACAGCGGAAGGTCGGCGAAAATGGCCCTGGGATCGGCTGGTCCATTCTATAATGCAATTGGCTTGTCATAAAACTAATTAATTCAGCCGAGAATAATTTATTCATCTAAATCTGAATGCTGTCTTCCAATTTTCCAGCAAATTAGAAGTGATAGCTTTCGCTAAATTGGATATATGCTTCTTCATACCTTTTGTAAGAGATAACCATGGATGTATGGTGGATTATTAAGCTTGTTAGCTGCTTTATGCCGACGAATGCTGACATCAACAACTCTGAAGAGCATTGAATATTTCTCAATTATTCAGGTCAACAAAGTAGACAAAGGCAATGGAACAAAGACCACAAAAATTATCATATCTAAACACCCAGAAATTCTGGGTGTCATGTGACCAGCCGACCCAGGGCCATTTTCGCTGACCTTCCACCGTGGAGGCAAAATGCCCTGGGAACGACGTTGAGTCAGAGCGTGTTATCGGAGCGGAGTTGTCGATTACGTGTGTCTCTTACCATGCAGTCGTATACGACTCGTGAACTTTTTAAGCCTCTATACCTTATACACAGACTATATAAGTATGAACTCGTTCACCATTCGTTACTTGTCTTTTACGAATCGTGAATACGCTTCGTCGCTTACTAGTCGTACGACTCGTGAACTTTTTGACCCTGTACCTTACACCAACAGACTATAAGTATATTAGTTCACCATTCGTTACTTGTGTCTTACGAATCGTGAATACGCTTTACTAGTCGTACGACTCGTGAACTTTTTGACCCTGTACCTTACACCAACAGACTACTGTATAAGTATATTAGTTCACCATTCGTTATACTTGTCTTTTACGAATCGTGAATACGCTTATCAGTCGTACTACTCGTTTACCAATCGTAACAATTCTTGATACATACAGATCGTCAGCACACTTTCTTAAAAAAAATAACGACCCGTATATTATGCGACAGTATTGGACATCGAAATTGAAGGGAAAAAACGAAGAAAGATTATGAGACGTCGGTGGAGAAGCTGCCGATTTTAAAATTCGCTCTTTTAAAACAAGTGATAGAGACTGATCGATTACACTGATTGCAGACTGGTAGCCGAAAGCTCGTTCAATAAATTGTTTTTGATCAGAGAGCGTTTCGATTATTTCACAATGTTTTAAATCCTGACCGCACACCATCAATTTTTTCTAAAAACTCTTTTGTTCGAAGAATGTCACCGTTCATGTTGCCGTCGGAGATCGTGTAAGTTCTGTATTGACTGTTTAAAACATTCATGGATACACGTCTCATGTCGTACCCCAAAATGATCCTTCTCGCTGCTTTACCTGTTGTGATGGACATATTGCCACAATAACATCATCTTCTGTTAAATATTCCAAGAATATTAATACCAGAGAGGCCAAGATTGACACGACTAAAACGGACGGACGAAAAGAAATTATAATAGTAACTAATAATTTGCAACCAGGTGATAAATCAGACATAGTTTGACGCTAGGAAAATTTCGAGTGCCGGAATACATACATTTTAAGACCAAACCGGGAAGGCCTTAAAGTTGCATTTTTCGCAACTGGTCCCGGTTTGGTCTTAAAATGTATGTATTCCGGCACTCGAAATTTTCCTTCACCATAAATCCTTTCAACATGTAGTTTGATCGAGTGAAATGCCAAATATTACCTATAGTTTGACGCTACTCTGGCTTAAAAAGGTTTTTGAACGTAACTTTAAAAGTTACTGTCCACTACCCAACGTTTCCACACTCCAATCTAGTGTCTTCATCAGGGGTGATCGTTGTAAAGTTAGGATCCCTATTTATACCTTCGTAGAACCGATGATGAAGTTATCTATTAACAAGATGCGAATAAGCTTCTGGTATAATAAACCACCGTTATCAATGAAGACACTAGAATGGAGTGATGAAGACACTAGATTGGAGTGTCGAAACGTTGGGTCATGGACAGTAACTTTTAAAGTTATGTTCAAAAAACCTTTTAAAGCCAGAGTAGCGTCAAACTATATGTCTATAATAATATCACCAACATCACTTTTTCAGTGGATAAAAGGAAGTAATTATAGGGTAATGTATCTGGCAATCTCGAAATGTGTCTTGGGAATTGAGCATGTTCAGAATTCCGGCTATTTCTATGCAACTTTAGCTGACATGTTGCTACCATGCTTACCCTAGCATTCCATGATGTTTCGTCTTCACCATCAAGACGAATAATATGATACTGTGAAACAGGTTATTTCTACCCTAGAAGGTAAATTGGACAACATCGTGAATACAATATAACGAGAACAGAGTCAAGATTAGAAACCTTGCTTCGCTAGGGATAAACAAGTAATCATATGATTTTGCTCATGCAATTAAGGATTTACACTACTCGTGATATTTGAGAATTGTGCCAAAATTGCACGAGCTGTCAAATATCTTATATGATTGTCTAAAAAATACCTAACTACCTTTACTTAAGTACTTTTCGACACATTGAATGTTATTATACCCTTCCTACCTTGCCAACATCAAAGACTTCATCACCAACCATAACCTGAAAACATATTGAAGTAATTAAAGGAACCACATTTCACAAACTAGAAGAACTTGATACTTGACAGAGGGCAACCAACCATCGTCAACGATCGAGAAGACACAAAAACTTTGCTTACCTTAAAGTGCGGCGGGTTTTGGTGAAACCTGTGAATTGCTAAATCCCTTTTCTTGGACTCTGTAAAAACACCAATTGTGACACATATGGTTTTATTGAAATGAAAACTACACATTGTTTTATCACAATGTCTGTCTGTGTCTACTGGCCTTCCTTCCTGCCTGCCTGCCTGCCTATCTGTCTGTTGGCCTTCCTGTCTGTCTGTTGGCCTTCCTGTCTGTCTGTTGGCCTTCCTGTCTGTCTGTCTGTCTGTCTGTCTGTCTGTCTGTCTGTCTGTCTGTCTGTCTGTCTGTCTGTCTGTCTGTCCGTCGGTCGGCCCGCCCGTCGGTCCGTCCGTCGGTCTGTCTTACCGGGTTTATCAAGATTCTTTAAGAAATATAGCCCCGTGAATGTTCTGCCATCTGGAAACCGTGCATCAGTCGGGAGCCTGGAGTCCATATACGTACAAAACATGTGCATGACAATCTGAGCATCCGTTGGGAGGTCTTGGTCCCAGCGGCGCCCGCGGAAGTCGCTGCCAAACTTCCAGCGGTAAACACCCATGCAACTGTCTTTGCCAAGTTCTGCCAAAAATGATATTGAAATATGCTAGTTAGGAATATTAGGAACAGTAAATAATACACTACATCGTCATGAACTGTTGTACATGGTTAGTGACTCGCAAATAATGTTGTTTCCGACTTACCATTCAACCTCTTGACAAGATATTCCTGGTTATTACTGAGGTCCAAATAAGGCAACATGGCGGCCAACGTAGGAACATGTTCCGCTTTACTTAACGAAACTTGTCGAAGGCTTCCAAGACTGATGGCTTAAAAGAAAAGACATATTACATACACCTATTATTAAAGAATTATTAACTGAGCGACCAAGGAGCGAGGTTTGTGCGAAAAAACCCGAAGGCCAATACTTTCCCGTAAAGATTGTTGTTAATTTTCTTAACGCTACCTTTTCGTTGTTTACTTTACCGCTTCGCTAATAAGTTTCGCTTCATTTGTACACAATAGTTAGGTATTTATTCACCTTGCTTTCAGAGATGAATAACTTTATTGCTCAGTATTTTCAATGAAGATTTGATACGTTAGTTCGCTTTTATTTTCATTCAAAAATCAACTCAGAAATTTTCCCGCCAAAACTTACGCCCACCTTTTGCGAATACCACAATGCTTTGCGCCTTGGGGCCGAGATCATAAATGAAACTAGAGGGGGTATCCAATCTTCATTTCAGTCAACCCCGGGTAACCAATTGAACACCGCTATCTTGGATAAATTGGGTGGCAATTTTATATTTATATTTCATATTAAAGCAATCATTTTGATCTTTTACTCAACAGAAAATGGTCCAAGTAACGATAGAACAACAGGCTTAATCGCCAAATAGACAAATAGTAAGAAAGAAATGCAAAAATTGTAGAATTTACGATTCCTTGTTTTGGACCGCGAGGTTCTCGAATTGCAGAAAAAGGCCTGGAACCAAGTAGTTTCCCTCCATATTTGTTCAAAATGGCAGCATTCAATTTGTTACCAAATCTTCTGAAATATCAGCGAGCTATATTTTGCACACAGAACTGAAAACTAGCGATCTACATAATATTTAAATAGAAATATTAACATCTTGAGTTTTACAAGATTATGTTTTCTCTTAAAGTGTCTATCTCACGTTTGGGGATTTTACATATTCGTAATATTTGGGTCTTCCGAAAATTTCATCTTCATCGACTTTTTCACTGTTAATGTTATTGGATGTGATGTCACAAGAGGCATTTTTGTGACAAGTAACAAAAGAAAACTGGTTTGAAATGCCTCTTGTGACATCACATGCAGTAACTTTGATAGCGAAAAACTCCATGAAGATGAACTTTTCGGCTGACAAGATGTACTGTGATTTTGCTCAGGAAGACCCAAATATTACGAATACGTAAAATCTCCAAACGTGAGATAGGCAATTTAATTAACAGATTTTTTTACTGTAGTTGAATAACATATATAAACTTACAACCAATTTGTAGCTCTGAAGAGCCAATTCGTTGCAGGCTGGTATTTATTTCGTCGATTTGTTGCACAAGTTTACACAAGATAGTCTGACTGATCCACTAAAGGAAATAAGTTTGCAAAAAAAACAAATTGACAATTTTTCATGTATTGTTTAAAACAGCATGTTTATCAACTATTTCAGTGATTCAAGCTTTTTATTTCAGCTTTTCTAATTTATTCCTTCATCGTGTTGTGTTAATCGTGATGACACGCAAGGGCGCAACGAGGGGGGGGGGTCGGGGGGGGCTCTGGGAACAAGATGTGCACGGCCATCTTGTTTTATACGAATTTTTCGAGCACGATGCTACGATTCGATATTTTCGCTAGATTGGGTGGAATACTTGATGTTAATATGGATAACAGAAAACTGTGCCCACCTAATTTACACTTCCAAATTACCAAACGTTTTCTCAGACAATATTAAAATGCAAGTCTAATCTCATTTGGACCAAATGTTTCTTAAAAATAAGACTTTCGTTTTTGCTCAAAAGTGTCCTCAAAATGCAGGAAATGCCGTTTTAGAGACCCAAATTTCAAAAAAATTCCGGGGGTGCATGCCCCCGGCCCCCCCTAGAACATCGTCGTTACTGTTGTAAAAACGACCCCCCTTTCAAAAATCCTGGTTGCGCGCTTGATGACACGTCCTTTGTTCTTCCGTCGTCTCGCTTTTAATTTCCTTTGTAACATTTTGTCACTTTCTATTTATGTAGTAGTTAAAACATGAGCTCGGCTCGCCATTGTAACTGCCCATAAACATCGGCCGCGACTGTTTTAATGAACTTGTAAAATGAATACAGAATATATGATGCATGCTTTGTTTGGAAGTTGAAGAAACGGTACAAACAAATTATTTTAACTCCGAAAAAGCTCAATTCGGACGATGTGTCGTTCTTCAGGTCAGATGGACAGGACACATCGTCGGATACCTAAAACAGCACAACTGAACACATCATAAAGGGTCCCGTCAACCAGCCCATGGCCCTGCATACCCTAAATGTTCCCCTGAAGCAACTCCTTATATATAGAGAGAGCAGATTTTTTTATTATATGTAGGATGGAAAGAGATATGTCGCACCTTACGAAGGTTTTCAGTCCAAAGATCCAAATCCTGCCTTGATGCACCAACTTTTACCCAAAGCTTTAACAAAATATGAAATTCAAAAAACTATCATTTGACAAATAAAAATCATGCTGTATATGTATATATGGTATATAATATGAAAAGGAGAAATAAGAGAACTGCAATGTGTCGAAAAATACTTAAGTAAGAGTACTTATGGTCCTTAATCTGACCTGAAGAAGGACACATCGTCCGAAACGTCGTCATTAATATGCGTAAGTATACTCTTAGGACATTGGCAACAAAAATTAAGTTTGTCTAATATGAAAGAACTCGTAAAATGATAGAGTAACACCTTTTACAATTTTCCGTATTTTACTTCGTTTTTGAAATATTTCAGTTTGTTTGATATGTAAATGAGATGGTCTAGTCTTACGTCGTGTGCAGGGGTAGAGAGTTTCACTCATTAAAAATGTCTTAGATCTCAGTGATTGCTAAGTTTACAACGTTCATTATCATGAGGAGTTCTTATACGCACATTTTCAAGTAAATTTGTGGAACAAACTTGAAGATGGAACTAATATTTTAATGAGTGAAAATTCTCTACCCTGCACATGACGTCAGAGACCATCTCATTTACATATCAAACAAACTGAAATATTTCAAAAACGAAGTAAAATACGGAAAAGTTGTAAAAGGTGTTTCTCTATCATTTTACGAGTTCTTTCATATTAGACAAACTTAATTTTTACTGCCAATGTCCTTTTTCGACACATTGAAGTTCTCTTATTTCTCCTTTTCATATTATATCCAGTTCTTTTGAGAACTTAGCAGCTGTCATATTTATTATTAAATGTATATATGGTAGGTTGAATTAAAAACAATACAATTCAAGAATTCCTTAATTCTATTCAAATTCCACAGACCTCTTCAGCTTGAGGACTCATGTGTCCAAATTCATCTTCATCTTTTGATGTCGAGGTCAATGGACTTCTAGAATATTGCAAGATTTGGGAAATAAGTGGATTTCTTATTATATGACCATGGCACTGACTTTTTCCTTCGTTTTTTTTCACAGACCTTCATCCTTCGTCACTCTGTCTGTATGAGAACCTCAGACAACTACAGTAGTTTGTAGTACAGACCAGACCTTGCTTTTGGGCAATAACTCTTCCAAAAAAGTTCTTTCTTTTCCCCCCTGCCATATATTTACAGTAGGTTCCGCAAGCTTAGTAAAACTATGATTACTAAATACCTATACTGTACCTCGTTCCAATGTTGTAAACATTCAAAGGTGTGCTATACTCCACATGTGAATTATATGGCGACCACTGGTACAAGCCGTGGGTGCTTGACGCATTTATCAAGCCATTTGTGACACTCATTGTTGAGTTACCATCTATGGTTCAGAGAAGATTTGTGAAATTTCATTTCTACAAGCTAATTCCAAAAACTCTTCACAAAGGGTGTACATGATTTATATTTGACAAGTCAAAACCTCTAAAAAGTTTGTGTACTGCCGTTAGGCCTAGGCAAAACTACAGTTTTTATATACATATAATTTTACCTCGATGGAACAGCTCACTTTTGTCTTCTTGAGTTTGCAAATAACTGTTCAGTGCATTAACATTTTTGATACGGTCAGCTGAAACTGAGAGAAGGGGTACATGTAGTCACGGAAAGTGGAAAATAAATAGCATAGAAAAATGTTCCAGCATCCAGGGAGGAGTAAGCTTCTGAAGCTTTCTACCACAACATGATTTCAAATGTTATAAATATAAATATTAAAAAATAAATAAAAAATAAATAAATAAAAAATTTTTTTGCACTACTAATGTATCGTACTAAAAATGTTTCTGAGCCCCCGACGGGAATCGAAAATATATTAAAAGTACTAAAAAACTATACTATCACTTAATGTCAAATCTATACTCACATGGTGAGCTACTTGGTGAAGGATATCTTGAAATGGCACTGTAAAATAATATCAAATGGGAAATCTCTGACAATGTACTTTTTCATGTAATGAGAAAAATTAATTTATAAAACAATCTAACATACAGTTAGTTAGAATAAATAAAAAGCTCATGCTAGGTTCTCAAAATAACTGGATATAATAATATAACAAAAGAGAAATATGAGAACTTTAATAACGGTATGTCAAAAATATTTAGTAAAACTAGTTAGGTATTTCCACAAGTAATTTTCAGTGATGGATCCAGCTTGATCTGGTAGTTGGGGGGGGGGGGGGTGCTGAGTGAGCGAGGTGAGATCAGGCCCACGATGTTGTGCGCGACCGAGGCAGGGTGGAGTGCTGCTAGAGTTCTGGGGACATAGCCCCCTAATCTATGTCTAACTATTGTACATTATCATGCTATTATCTTATTTTGTCTCTATTTTATTTTTGTTTGATAATTGCCTCGCCAAATCCAAAAAAAATTGGATTTGACAAGGCAATTGGCCATGCATTCAAGGCCAAGGCAATTGGCCAAGGCCAGGAGGTGCACACCCCCTGTAAATCCATCACTGAGTATTTTATTGGCATATCAAAGTTCTCTCATTGCTCTTTGTTATAATATCATAGTCCTCTTAATGGTGACCAATTGAAATATTCTTTTAATGTGCACATTAATTAGCCTTTCCAACCTTAACTTGTGTGTCTGTAATTCAAAAGAATCTTGGCTTCCTAATGAGGCCAGAAAGGCTAATAGTAATTAAGATGCACATAAAATAATATTTAAATTCATTGCCATTATGAAAGAGGTTTATACAGTTAGTTACCTGGTATCTGGAGACATTGATATGTCGTTGTAGTTGACTGGAGAGAACTTTGTTGGTGAGTATGGACTGCCACTGTTCCCTATCAACTAGAGTGAGAAAAATATGCCAAAATAAAGACATCAATGAAGATGATGTCCTTGGATAACAAATAATTTCCCAATAATGCAACCAGGTGATAAATCAGACATATTTTGACACTACTCTGGCTTAAAAAGTTTTTGAATGTAACTTTAAAAGTTACTGTCGGGTCATGGACAGTAACTTTTAAAGTAATACGTTCAAAAACGTTTCGACACTCCAATCTAGTGTCTTCATCAGGGGTGATCGTTGTAAAGTTAGGATCCCTATTTATACCCTCATAGAACCGATGATGACGTTATCATTCTATTAAAAAGATACAAATAAGCTTCTAGTAATAAACCACCATCATTGTGATGGTGCATTGTCTGGAGGCTTGGCATATCAATAGCACGCAATGGACAGTAACTTTATCAGTTTGAGTTACGTACAGCCATTGTTTGCTAAAGTGTGTAATTCCTAGCATGCCTGTCACTTGAACTTTTCTCAGGGATTAAGCTGTTTAACCCTTTATACTTCAGAAGTGATCATCATCTAAATTCTCCTAATACCGGTACATCAATGGTTAACCAAGTATATAGAGGTAATGAGAATAAAGAAAATGATTACCAAAGATAACCTGACATGTTTTTAAAACAACTTCTCCCAACTAGTACTATAAGAAATGCTTAGAGACCAATTAGGAGAATTTATATGTTGATAGTTAACCAGCAAAACTAAGCACCTACCCTATTTCTCATAGACATATTTCCTGGTGAAGAATGAAAATGTTGACTTGTCATCTCTTGGTAGCTTGGACTATAGCCGCTGCTGGACAAACAGTTTGGTGACATATGTAAGGAATTCATTGGTGACATTGTCATGTAGGGAGATGATCCACAACTCCCAGTGGTTGTAACTCTTGATGGGGATGATATAGGGATAACAGGAGACAATCCACGAGTCCAGGAGCTATTACAATTTTCTGCCGCATCTTGATAGTTGTCTTCAGGGGATTTATCTTGTAATGGTGAAAATCTGTTATCTATTAAAAACAGTAGCAACAGCTATTAATAACCAGTTTCATTATTTATAAAATAACCGGAAGTATTGTAAATGAGCGACAACACGCTGTCTGATTGGTTACTGAGCTCAAAAACTGTGTCATTATAACTCAATAGTGTTCCTTGCATAGATTTTGTCGTTTTTCATGGATTTTAAGTAGTTTAAATCACAAAAGGAAGTCAAAGAATACCTGGATACAAGGCTAATCAAGGTACTAACACAACAGAATGTTTTAACTGCAACGTTGAGTGCATTTTCATCGCTAAAATCGCCAACATGTTTTCAACAAAGGCTTCCTAGCAACGCACATAGCAATGCCTCTTATAACAGGTAAATCTGCATTTTTCATGGCTTTTTTTGTTAATTTAATGCTGTTATTTTATAAAAGAAATAAAAAACTTTGTCGTTGTGTGATTATCGAGTTATAATGGCACTCGAGAAGCTAGCAAAACACTCAGCTATCGTCTCTTTTACACACATCTCTCATGCCATTATAACTCGATAATTACATGCGACACGGTTTTTATTTCTTAAATATATATACCAGTTCGCGTATATACTGTAGTAATAATAATTGTCACCTCTGTGATGAACAGCAAGCAATTGATATTGCTTTGGAGTCAAGATGATAGGATTCTCAATAAGCCATGAGAGAAAGAAAACAACTTCAATGAAAACTCTAAAGGAACACCAGATTGCAACGACAAACTCTGTTTTTAAATCAAAGAAAAAAGTAATTTAAAAAAATTTAAAATTAACATATTAATAATTATGTAAGATAAAATTCATTATTACTGGTAATGAGAAAAATGGTCTGACTGTATGAATATCAAGTATCTACTTTAGTTGCTTCTCGACTCCCCAAATGTTAAAGGAAACGTATAGTTGTCAAAGTTTAGAAATGTTAACTACTGGCCTCTACCCACCTATATACCAAACAATTGGGTAATCAAAATGAAGATCTTGAAAAATCGATCCATACAGACTAAAATAAAAAAACATATAGATACATAAACAGCAATCAATCAATAAAAATTTAATATGTATTTTTTTATTAATGTAACGAGGGCCACAAATTTGTTAGTTGTGAAACTATTATGTGTTACCCTCAGTAAATAAAGTTTTAATTTAATCTAAATCTAATCTAAAGATGGCATCACACAGGGTAATGTTACGTAGAGGGAGGGTGATCACGCCATTCATCCCAGTCAGTGGCAAGCAATCGTCTTCTGGACGATCTTTTTTAGTATCCGCAAGAGATGCCTAGCCCTATACCTGTATTATGATATACATCATAGAACTGCGTGCTAACCCCAAAACAACTTAGATCCTAACCCTAACCCCCCGCCCAATGGGTTTTCTAACCCTAACCCGTGATACAGGAATGGAAAGCTAAGTAAAAATCCTATTACTAACCTTAATACTAATCAAAGGATCGTCCTCGTCCAAAAGACGATTTCTTACCACTGACCGGGATAAATGGCATGCTCGTCCCTCTACGCCCGTGATGTAACGTTTTTGCATCACACATGCCTAGTCACATGTCAATGGCTTGGGCCACTGAGAAATCTTAGGTAAATCTTGTACCCAGACCCAAGCATCCCCGGCCGCTTGGGAAATGCAAATGGTCTCATACCCTGACCTAAGCATCTGGGAACGAGATTGATCTCGGGTGGAAGTGTTCACATGGAAGCCAAGATATCTCACCTTCACAGGGTTACCCTACCATGGTGGCCGAGATATCTTGGCCTCATTTGAACGACCACATATTTGAACAAGGAAATGTTACGGAGACAAAGACATCTTGGGAACCAAGATATCCCTCCCTCCTGAGATATCTCCCCTCATATTAACTTATGCACTTGTCACTGGAAACCACCACCCCAGAGAAGTATGGGGCATAGGTGGGGGATGAGTGGGGTTTAGATCATCGTATGTGCCCCATGACCTAAAATAGTGAGGGAGACTGTGACGACTCTCAACCACAACTGGTCAAGCTTAAAATGGTGGATGTCCACTCCAAAGTAGGGTGCGGGCGAGAGGCGCGAAGATGAGTCTTGTATAATATACTGTAGTACATGCCTTGTAGGTGGGGATTTAGGATGTTTAGCCAGTATTGTTTGCCCATATAGGTGGGGCATTTTCTTAAATTTGTTTCTTGAGAAATCTAATCTCCCATACTTCCCAGGGTGGTACAGCCTGAATATACACCTGTAATACAGTCTGTGAAAATTTGCACAATAGCTTGTCGACCCCCGCTGAGCTTCTCAGATCTAAGAAGTAGATTTTGATTGTCCTAATCACAACTCTTGTCTTATTCCAGTTACAATTGGTTCTCTAGCAATTCTTGTGAGATCAAATAATCCAATCAAATCAATAATTATGAATCATATGAGTATTAAACCACTGAAAATCACTACTCAGATCTGAGTAGCTCAGTGGGTGGTCAACAAGCTATTGTGCGAATTTTTACACTGTATTACAGGTGTATATTCAGGCTGTACACAGGCTACGGGTTTCCAGTGACAAGTGCATTAGCCTGCGTTCAGGCTTTCCCGGGGGGGGCCTTCGCTCGAAACGTTTCACCTCCATTTTTTGTACAAGTCTATTTCGGCAGAACACCATCCTTTAAAGTATTCATGGAGTTGTAGACCCCATTTACAGTATTCAATTTGTATTTCTACACTACCTACATGCAACACAACACTTTATAATACAACTCAATGTAAGCTTACATTTCACACACTGTAAACGCTGCTACCACGAAATTTAAGATTCCCCAAAATAATGCAGAGTGAAGCCTTCTACTAGACTGATACTTTCTAAACGAGGCCTGGACAACTGGACTCTCTGTACGGCCTATTTTCTCCTTTTGCATGGCTACGAATACGAAACAAGTCATGAAAACAACACGAGGGAAAATTCAAAACATGTTTTTAACAGAATTACCGCTGACTCAAGAACGTAGTCTCAAATTGACGTCACTCACACATCCACTAAATCATATAAATTATCATAATTATCTTTTGTTACCTATATAATTATATTCAATAGCTATTTAATTCTTCAAATTATTTTAATTATTTTTTAGAATTTTGTTGGTCAAAAATGTTATGCTGCAATCATTTCCAAAATTGTCAATTTACCATTTGTCTAAGCAAAATCAATTTTCATCAGTGTATAGGAAGTGTCAATTAGACAACTAAACGGGCACTCCATTTCCAGCTCAAATTCTCATATCTATACAATAGCAAGTGATACGGTAATTAGAAAATAAGCTCTTCCATATTTAACTTACTCTTGAGATATCTTAGGAATAAGTTGTACACATTAGAAAATCCTGTATATCTTAAAGATTATTGAACGAAATCACTCGAAGCTTCTTTAATGTTTTGTTTCATGAGCTGTAGCAATTGCAAAGTTTGAGTGATTTCTTTTAATGATATTGGAAAGATATACATGATTTTCTAATGTTGTGTACAACTTGCTACATCATAGATCAGCTCATTTAAATATCACACATACAAGTCTAAATATCTCAAAAACTGTGTGAAATATGGATTATTCCTCATTGTTTTAAGAGTTTTTTCAAATAAGATAAACTTAATTTTCGATTCATTTGCATTTTAAACATACATTTGAACAAAGAAAATGGAAAGATAACTTTTTTCATTGCATGGCACCAAGAGCAACATTGAGGGGGCCCAGGATAGAAATTCGTAAACGATACCATATAACAAGCAATCATCAATACGAACCAGCAACAAACTGGCTCAAACATAAACATCAGCATACTGTGCAAGAGGTCGAAGAAGTACAAAGGCACATTTTAAATATCAAACTTTTCATTTACAAAAACAAATGCAAATAAATTTGGCCAAAGGATTTTGCTAATTCACATTAGATTCTCAGTAAAAGGACTAAAAGCTCAAAAAGAAATACATTTTTATCTTTCATCACCCAATAAAATCAGACAAAACAATATAAGATTTTTAAAATTACAGTATATATTTATTTAGGACATATAAACATATATGATATACTTCAGTAGCTTTATACTTCAGTAACATGCAATTGATAATTACAAAGTTACTTGTTCAATCATGACCGTTGTCATTTCTCAAAAGTTATAATTTCAATATTTAGTCTAAAAACATAACAATTAACACAAGTGGCATGTTTTGGGGGCTAAGACCAAAATTAAATACTTGTACCAGTAAAAGGGATTTGGTTCGATAACTATTTCCAACGTGACAACTAAGATTTGCCACTAACATGAACAAAAACAGCTGACCTATAAACTGTTCCCAATTTCCACACATTCGTGCACAACTGATTTTGGTTAGGAGAATTGTTAAAAATCAACATGCAGTACCAACTCTATTGAAAACCTTTCTCATTTGTATCCCACAAAATTAAAAACCGTAAGGGATGTGTGTAATTTGAATATTAGTCTAAAACAAAGGAAACCCAACAATGGAACTCCCATGCAAATATGTTAGGTACCTTTTTGTGAGTTATTAAGAAATTAAAATGCTTCAAGACTTCCATGACACTTACCTGAGCTACGATTAGAAGTAAATTAGGAAGCTATACATACTTTATTCACACAGTGACTTCTTGAGAACTAGAAACCCTGAGGTTTATACTGGAGAAATAGTATAACCTGTTATTCAATAGATCGAGAGGCTATAATATACAGTTTATTAACTACAAATTCAAGCCTGAAGCAGCCTTTTCGTGCAAACAGGGACACAAATTTACAAGAGTTAGTTCATTTTGTTAGTGCCAAAAGGGTAATCCCAGCGGCTCCAACTGCACTCATTGCCAATACTCCGGTCCAAAACGATTTGGGAGGCTTACTACCATTAAAATGATCCACAAAGCCATCCTATGGTAAAGGAAAAGCAAGAAAATATTGTTATTCACCTTGACAAGAATGCACCTTATGAATTAAACTTTTATGGAAGGCACACTATTAGACACTCGATGGCGGATGGCCCCCCTTGAACATGGAAAATTCCTGAAGCATTAGCGATTCATTGTTAACATTAATGTTAAAGGCCATACTGGGTTATTACTACCAGCAGGAAGTACAAGGCAAAATGCACTGGTTTATTCTGTTATTATGTTACAAAAGCTCCTCTCTAATTGAAAATCCAAAGTAATTTGCATTGTAAAAAAGATAAAAAACATGACTTCCTCAATTGAAGCAAATAGTATTTTTAAGTAAGATTCCTACAAAAAGTTACGTTACAATAAGCTGACAAGCTCACTCAGACTCTAAGGTGGCCAGACTCAAAGGTTGCTAAACACAAAACTTGTCAGCAGGTCTACTGAGTCATCAGTGGACCTGCTGGCACTTGTCCCAATAGTAATTGTGTAATTCAAAATAGGTGTGGTTTTATAGGAATTTGAAGGATTCACAAGATTTTCAACCCTTAAAATACAAAGACAAACCGTAATAAACCAATATAACATAGCCATAAATTTACCCAAAAATACATTCTGTAATAACAGAATCCTTGAGTAGGTGGGGTCATTTCCAAAATTATCCTCATTAAATACCCAGGTGACACTTTCGACTTTGAATGAGACAATGACATTGTAAGAAACCATAAGACAGTTGTTCAACATATGATTTGCAACGTTTGGCCTGCACATTAGCCACCCACATGACAACCATCACATGACAAAAAGCCACCCACACAACAACCTGCAGGTGGATCATCACATTCCAACCACATCTGAAGTTGCCATATTAGCACTAAAGGATTGGATGATCCAAAAACCAGTGCCCAAAAACTTTCGTTAGATTGTAGCCTCTTGGCTGAAGTTTTTTCGTGAGATTGTAGCCTCTCTGTTAAAGTTTTTTGTGCCTAGATGAAAGTGAAAGTGGGCATGTAAACATTTTAACACCCTAAAAATAGAACATTAATACCCTCAGGGCTAGAATCTGGATTATGACTATCAGATGAAAGTCTTGTGATACCTTGAGGTAAATAGGTTTTGACAATCTCTTTTCGGCCAACTAGACGATCAACAACAGCTCTAAAATACCTATTTGATAGTATATTTTAAGACGAAATATTTCACATACCCAGCCACCGTTTGCTATGATCCACGCATTTAGGTTAACATGCATGAATTCGCAGAGCGACTGCACGACCTGACAAACCATCTCAGGATGCTCTTGCTCGATGTAATGATGAGCAACGACCCCAGCGAAAGTTATCAGCGACACGATTCTCCCCCAATTTACGCCAGTGATGAAGATCTCTTCCGCGATCTTTTGGAAATTAACTTTCACTTGAAACTCGGAGAGGTCTACCTTCTGGCAAATTTGTTGAAACAGTTGGTCGTGTTGACCCTCTAAGTTTATAGCTAATGTCCGAAGTTTAGTTGCCTTTGCACTTGGGTTACACGGAGGAACAAGATATTCACGCGGAAGCCCGCGCAAGCGTGACTGTTGAAATTTCGTTCTCAAACGATAACCAATGTAGTCGACGACTAATTCACGGATATCTTTATAGCCGACAGCTTTCATGAACGGCTCATGGTTATGGTACAACTCAGTTGGGCTTTCCTGACCATCCGATGACGAGCAATCGCTGTACGAGTCGAGAGACATGTAGTAGTCGGATAATGGCGTCCTTTGTTCAGCTTCTTGTCTTTGTGTGCTGTTTATCCACTCACCACGGTCGCTTGTCTGCTGTCGTATTCTTTCTCGAAAAGAACATACAGCTTAAAAAAGACGGCGGTGGAAACAATCTGGCTAGAAAGTTTCCTTTGAAAAACAACAACAGAAAAACGCTGTTACAGCAACGCAAGTAATCACTCATGAGGAAATTCATACAACAACACAATAGCGAGCGTAAACAACTGAAAAACGAAAGGAAGCTTTCTAGTCGCGAGTACTTACTTTTTAATGTTCACAAACACGGTTAATGAGCGGTATCAAGCTTAGGATAACACTGATAAAATTGTTAAATTCTAGGGTCATTTAAGAAAGAACTAAATAGAAGAAAACCTAAAGCAGAAGTTTTAATCCTTCGCCAAAATTTGAGAAGACGGCAAAGACGCTGCTGGTGGCCAAGTCATTTACATGACAAGGGCATTCTGTGTCATGGCACCAGCCAATCACAAGCGATGTGTGTAAAATACTGGATTATGATTGGTCGTACAAAACATCTGGCTTAATTCATACCTAACTCTTGTGGCGTCAAAGAAATCCTTTATATATTGATGTTTACCATTTTCAATTTAAAACGAATGACTTTCAAAGAACTTATAGACTAAGAAAGCGTTGCCAGGCACCCTAAGTGGAGAGAAATACGGAATTTATTATTTTATTCTTTTATCTGTCGACTCGTCGCACGTCGTAGAAACACAACAGAAAAAAGTTGTAAAGTTTGTGAATGAAATTGGATAACTCATTATTAATGAGTCATCTTCAAACGCAAACCGACATTTCCTGTTTGTCAGGGTATAAATTTATATCTTCCTGCAGCTGATAATCAGAAATTTTGACATCTCTGTTTTGGTGAACTAAAATTTATCTCCCATAAATACACCTGTTTGAATCGGTAAATTCAAGTATTTTTTGGCATTGGACGCACACGCGTGGCCAGAAAATCAACATTCGCATGAATGCAAATGAAATAAATATTAAACAGATTTAGTACTCGATAAGAAGAGCCATGATTTCATTCACCTTGGCCGAGCGACCACATAATATTACTTGGCACTGGAGGATAACAAATTGTTATTATCAATTTCCATTTTCATTTACAGCGCGCGCACATGGCACGCGAACCATGGCGATAATGTCCGCATTTATGCGCAAGATCTTTTTTTAAAAAAGCAACTTAAATTCAAAGTATAAAGTGGTCAAGGTTAAACTGCGGGAAATTTCTAGAGGAGGTCCTCTATGATTGGCAACGTTAATGACATCTTGGGAGAACTTCTTAGACGACCACCGAACAAAACGCAAAGTGTGATTGGTCGAAAGACAATCGGAAGTCTGTTATCGGAAGCAGCGGTTCTTTGCGTACGTCAGTTTAACATTTTTCGCGCGAAGAAGCCGGATCAAAACAAAAGCCATGGCGGGGTATCACAAGAGTCCATGAAACTTCGTTGATTCACGCGAGTTCTACACATCCAGTGACTTCCCAAGGTATGTTTAAACTCGAGATTTATGTTGGCAATGTCATTTTGCTTTTGTTTTCAAATCAAAAGTGAAGAATACGTCTGATCGGGCGAATAAATATTACGTAGCAAGTTTCATGTTGCCAAATTTAGAAAGCTCATTGACCTAGCGGCGGTTTTGTGAAGCAATCGTTGGGTTTTCTTTCCCTGGTTGTAGTATATTTACTTGTATAGTATGTCTGCTAAGATATACGGTAGATTTTCAATCTGATCTTGGCTTTTATTCGAGCCTCATAAATTCTGACATCAGACATCTTTGCCAATCCAAACATATGAATGGTTTAATATCATATCTCCTACTCCTAGATTGAACAGTGACTGGTGTTTTTTGATAAAAGGATCCACTTAAGAAGCATAGAAGACCACCACTTGGCAGGTTTTGCAATTGTGTCAATTCAGCCATTTCTTTTCGCTTTCGCCGACCTCGCGAAGGCTTTGTGGTCAACCCGAAAATGAATTCGGATTGCCAACCAAAACCGACAGCATCTAACCCCAGAATGAATACTTCCACAACCGGAAAACTGACTGAGGGTGAAAAGCAACTGTGTAAAGACATCGGAAGGGCCCTTGCGAATATTGGGGACAATTTTGACAGCGCTACTTTCATCAGAAGCACAAGCAAGTGGTCATACCTTGGCCGTACGAACAAGACGAATTTTATATAAAGGGGAGTGCACCACGATTAACTGTAAAAAAGAACTATGGCTTGGCACATAACTAGAAAAAAGAATATTCCTTTTAACGGCACTAGAAATTAAAATTTAAACGTTGGGTTTCAGAGTCAGGGGAAACTGCATGAATTGAGGGGATTTCTGAACTCGATTTTGTAAATAAGTTTACGTTTTATTAATCGCATTGTATACTAGAGAAAGCCTGGTTGTTTTCCAAAACGAATATTTCATATCTGTAAATCTATTATTTGTATTCTATTTGTAGATAATCGACTTTGTATTAATAACGAATTTTTTAGGCTAATGATTTAGCAATAGCGCACGAATATTACACATACTATTTTGGAATTGTAGAGGGCCGTAGAGGCAATTGAGAAATTTGTACATAGCAGTTTATCAGGAAATCGAGGTGTCATTTTCACACCCACAACTAATAAATTTGTTAAACGATTTGAGTTGTCTGTTCTCGCCGAAATGCTTAGCTAAGATATACAAATTCTTCGCCTTCAACCCTTCGGTTCTTACGTCACAATTCTTTCTCAGACTATTAAATTATTGCGAAATTTTAGTTTGATCATATATTTTCAACTGTTCCAAGCGAAATACGGAAAACTCTGCAGTGATAAACCAAGCGAAAGAAAGCTTCAGTTGTTAGACCTTTTTAGTTTCACAGCAAGGCAAAAACAGAAATTAGTCAAAATTGATTGTTTGCCGCTGTCTGGACGTGCCTAGACATGTCTAATTTTTAAAGTCTCTTCGCTGCGTTCTTCAGCAAGTAAGACAAAACCAGACACTAGATTAATCTTTTTGGAGCAAAACCGGTTGATTAAGCAAAAGGTTACAAGGTTCTAGAAGATTTTGTGGAAAATATCAGAAGCTACGTGCTCGATTATTGTCAAATGTCAATCTGAATGTTTCAATACATAAATATCGATAGGCTTACTGATATGAGGAAGATAGCACGCGCCAGCTGATATTCACAATTGTTTCTACACGAATACTATTTAAGAACATGGATAATTAAAAGCCTTTGAACTATCCACGATCAGAGAACAAGATACAACAAATGTTGAACCCAAACAGGGTTGGGACAATCTGATAAGCATGGGAAAATATATCGTCTGCGAAATACAACTTATCATTATCTGTATAACTATTAAAGCCTAAGGAGACATTAATACCATAACATGTCGTATTTACGGTTTTAACCAATCGTATTTACGTTTGTAATCGTGCTTCGATATGGTTTTTGTGTTTACTCTGTTCTTTGACAAATAACTGATACAAAGTATCGATAAGAGAAAAAACTAAATATTTACAATAGCTTTAAATAACTGAATTATATTATATTAAATTGGGCAGTTTTCGTCTGGCAACAGCCGTTTGTATGTATATACAACCAACAAAAAGTTCGCTCAGTTCGCCAGCCTCGCATCTAAGGGTTACCAGCTGGTCTTCGACAAAACGGACAATGTCCTTTTTGGAGGACCATAAGGTCATAATCTTCAGAATGAAACACCTGAATAAAAATAAGTTGATGAGACTTGTGCTGAACAAAACTAAACACTTATTGACCGAGCGGGTGGAGTCGGTTTGGGTAAACAAGGTTAATATATGGCTCATTTAAATGCCTCACATTTCCTCAATTATTTCGCAATTTTTTAGAACTTTTCATTTGTTTGGCTTTTGTTGGCTTCCCATGCGGAATGCGGTAGAGGGTAATGGGATAAGGAAAACCGCTGACAATCGGAACGCGGACGAATGACGGCTCACGAGCCAATTGATTTATTATATGGCTTGGCACGCTTTGGGCAGTTTTTCTTTTTTTAATGAGCCTATTTAACTTATTTACTATACATTAAAGGACAACAACAATTAAGTTTGTCTAATATGAAAGAACTCGTAAAATGATAGAGTAACAACACCTTTTACAACTTTTCCGTATTTTACTTCGTTTTTGAAATATTTCAGTTTGTTTGATATGTAAATGAGATGGTCTCTGACGTCAGATGCAGGGTAGAGAATTTTCACTGATTAAAAAATGTCTTATATCTCAGTGATTGCTAAGTTTACAACGTTCATTATCACGAGGAGTTATTATACGCACATTTTCAAGTAAATTTGTGGAACAAACTTAAAGATGTAACTAATATTTTAATGTGTGAAAATTCTCTATACTGCACCTGACGTCAGAGACCATCTCATTTACATATCAAACAAACTGAAATATTTCAAAAACGAAGTAAAATACGGAAAAGTTGTAAAAGGTGTTGTTACTCTATCATTTTACGAGTTCTTTCATATTAGACAAACTTAATTTTTGTTGCCAATGTCCTTTAAGAACCTTTACACATATTGTTTTGAACCTTTTCACTAATTGCTTTCATCAGATATGAATACATGTTATGAATACATTGCGGTTATTATTTGCTTAATTGGTAGCGTAGGCTGTGAAATTAGAAGTTTTAAAGAGCTTACCCTGTTACAGGAAGAACAAAGAGTGATGGAGACATCGGGAATTATTGATTTGTAATAGTTGTATTGTAGCGGAGGTGGCCATGTTTTGATGAATACTTCGTGGCGGTTCATTGATTGAAGGACGGTACGACCAACGCGGACAGGAATGAACTCCGTTCCTCCTTGCTAAAAGAATGTCACAGTACAGGGCGAAAGAGATGAAGATGTGGACGAGTATAGGGATGGCAATAAAGGGTAGAATGAGGAAGGATGAGGATGAGCATAAAGGTGAAGATGGAGTTGGGGTATGGAGGGAGAGGAGGAGGGAGATAAAGGAAGGAGAAAGAGAGGAGGATGAGGAACAAAAAAGGAGGAAGAGGGGCAGGAGGAAGAATAGGAAGGAGATGAGGTAGGGGAGATAAGGAAGATGAGGAGGAGAATGATGAACAAAACGAGGAGAACGAAGAGCAGGAGGAAGGAACAAAAAGACTAGAAGAGGGAAGAAGAATGAGAACCACGATGAAGATGAGCAGAAAGGTGAAGATAAAGTTGGGGCATGGAGGGAGAAAAGGAGAAAGAGAAGAAGAGAATAAGGAACAAAAAAGGAGGAAGAGGAGCAGGAGGAAGAATAGTAAGGAGACGAGGTAGAGGAGATAAGGAAGATGAAGAGAAGAATGATGAACGAAAAAGACGAGGAGAAACAAAAAGACGAAGAGGAACAAAGAGACGAGGATGAAGAGGAGGAGAAAAGAGAAGATAATGAAGAGGGACAAAAATAGGAGGTGGGAGAGGAGTAGGAGAGCAATGAGGAACAAAGAGGAGCACGAGGAAGAAAAGGAAGGTGAAGAGGAGCATGAGGAAGAGGAGCAGGAAGAAGATGAGAAGGAACAAAAAGAAGAGGAAGAAGAGGAGCAGGAAGAAGATGAGAAAGAACAAAAAGAAGAGGAGGAAGAAGAGGAGCAGGAAGAAGATGAGAAAGAACAAAAAGAAGAGGAGGAAGATGAGAAGGAACAAAAAGAAGAGAAGAAACAAAAATGAGTAAGAGGAGAAGGAAGAGGGAAAAAACACGAGAAAGAAGAGAGGGAGAAAGAAAACCAGGAGAAGCAGGAGGAAGAATAGGAGGAAGGAGATCAGGAGAAAGAGGAGATAAGGAAGATGAGGAAGATGAGGGGACTAGGTACAAACAAGAGAACGACGATTGTGAAGAAGATGAACGAAAAGAGAAAGAGGGAAATGAGAAAGAAGAGAGAGAGAGGAAGAAAACGAAGAGGAGCAGGAGAAATATAAGAGTGAAGAGAAGAAAAAGTGTGGAAGATGAAGAAATTTCTGATGATATAAGGAGGAGGTTTAGCATAGCCCCAGTAATAACAATGTCACCTCAAAACTCATCAGTTTCTCCGTAAACGGATCATCGTCTTCCATTAGGTCTGCTTCATCAGAAATCTGCAACGACTGTACATCTATGGAACTGTTAAGTATTTTAATACGACAAGGAAAAGATGCCACTGTCTATACCACTTTCATAGCAAACAAAAAAAACCACGTATAGATGTTCATAAGTTTGAATAAAGTTTACTTATTTAGATTTATCACTCTTAGGCGAATGGAATACCCAACAGGCTAGAAGCCCAGGGGTTCCGAGGGCCTACGATTTAAGGTCGTTATCCGAGAAGACACGAAAGTGATATTGCAAAGGCAGCACTTTCTCCTCAATTATTTTTAAGACCCTGAGTGGAGGTCCGATTCAGGATTTGAACCTGTGTCTCCCAGCTCTTAGACATGTGTGGTAACCACTAGACCACAACAGCTGGGTCAGTGATCTTGAAATATCTACAAAACCTATTTGAAGCCATCAAGGATACTGCCCATATCAACTTCGTTCCATTTAGATTTCTCTTTCGTTCTGTTTGGAGGCACGTCAGCTTCAATAAGTTTCACTGCTTCGGCATCACTAAGAACAATAAAATCCAAATTTAGGAAGAACAGTCATCATTATCATTATCATCATTATTATTATTATTATCTTTATCATCATCGTTATCATCATCATCACCATTATCAATATCATCATCATTATCATCATCATTACTATTGTCTTCTTCGCACAACTTGATGTTCGGTTGGTGTTCATCAATGGCAGCTGTCTACACACAGTAGACTAAGGTGACACTGGGTTGTTTAGCTTTCTAATGTTTTTCTTAGAATCCTTGCTGTTCCAAGTAGCGTCGTTTTCTGGATTTGCTCAATCTTCACCTTGATTCCAATCTTTTCTATCCACTGTTCAAACTTTTTACTCACAGCTCCTAGAGCTCCAACTACAACTGGAACTACTTCTACCTTCCTCATCGACCACAGTCGTTTAACCTCTCGCTTCAATTCATCATATTTCTCTATCTTTTCTCCTTCCTTCTTTCCGACTCTGTTGTCTCCTGGGATAATAATATCGATTATCATGCATTTCTGCTCTTGTTTGTCTACTACGATTATATCTGGTCTTCTACACTCTACGTAATCCCAATCTTATTTGATTCCACTACTCCTTCGGGGGTATGCGCGTACAAAACATATCAAAATACAATCCTCCTCACCTTATTCCATCTTCCAGGACAAACTCAACGAGAGGCAACACGTCTGAAATAGAAGAATGTATTTTTCCTTTGTAATCCGACCTGGCAGGTTGACACATACTCCAACAACGTTCACATAACACATATTTACTCTTTTATACCCCTTGAACAACACATAACGTCTCGGCAATGTAGATATACAAATCAAATATTCGGTAAAAGGTTGGTGTACTGCCGAAATAGTGCGTAGGAGACGTCCAATATCATTGATAGATTTCATATTGTAGAGCAGAGTGTTTTTTGTTGTTGTTTTTTTGGTCGATTTTATTAGATATTAAAGTAAATACAAAAAATACCCAAACGGAAAGAGCGCGAACGGGACTCGAGGTCCCATGCGAGGCGAGGCGCCTTCCCGTTGAAATTAAAAATACATTAGTCATAGATCAACTGCTTGGAATTCACGAGGCACCAACACACACGCGCAGCCCCAACCCCATTCTTCCGAACTCCACTGAAAGAACAACATGAATAAAACTGAGTGGAATTCAGAAGAACGAGGTTGAAGCTGTACACATATATGTACAACGATGCTCCGTGGAATCCAAGCAGTTGGCACATTGGAAAACTATCAGTGACAGGAGCAGTTACGGTATAATGACCATGTACAAGTCATATCGACGTCAAAAGTAGATGTTTCACACAACTCCGGCAAGTTTGAGTATGCACTAGACTTGGACATTATATTATTTATTGAATTATCCATACACGTATGTTGAGATAAACTGTCAAATGAATGATAAGCTATTTCTTTTCATAAATATTTATATTTTTCCCCGATCCGTATCCTACCAAATCCTGCTTTCTAACTGGTTAACGAGCGGTCCGAATGAGCCCATGCGGATCGCTCGACATAATTTCAGATTTAAATTAGTTTTATAAGCCGTAAAATATTCTAAAAACATTTGAAAATGAACTGAAACGAGATTGAACATATTGAAAGACATATAAGTGAGTTTTTTTTTATCTGAAAAGAGACTTAACTCTCAATTTCCTTTGACGAATGTAAAAGCACAGACTTTCCTTTTTTGTCCACTGACTAGAAATACTGATGATCACCAAAAAACAATATTTCCCTTGGTAAATACCTCCTCATAAATACCTCTGGAAATATTTCTCGATACGCACCCCCAGCCGGTAAATAACATGTATATATATTTTAAGGGCCTGATAACGAACTCAACCATAGTCCATACAATAAAATGATCATACCAAAGGACGAGAATGAGTAGACAAAAGGCTGCCGGCAGTTGATACAATGGTTCCCCTTGCTGTTCAGTAATGGATTAGTCGTTGAACATCGATAGCACAGAGGAAGAACCTCCTACAGAACAACAACAAGGCTGTTAGCAAATATGTATACAACATTAGAGTTAACAATTTGATTACGAGCTTAATTAAATTAGATTAATTAGAATTAACAATAAGATTATGAGCTCGAAAATTCTATGAAGTGATAGTTATTTCTTCAAAACTATTTGGAATATATCACTTTAGTATAAATACATTAGGTGCATTATAGAAATTGCGTGCGCTGATTGGTCGAGCTACCTCGGATTATTTCTCGATAATTACCTCCAGCGTTTTTTCAAGATGGCCGCCAGCCGATTTGTCAAAGTGACAGGAGAAAAAAGTCAAGAAACTAGTATTTTTGAAGGAAATGCTGTTCCTGGGAAAATGGGAAAATGTGTATTTATACTAAAACAATTATTCACCTCAGGCTCAGTGAATATCGGTGAATAAAAACCTCGACTTCGTCTCGGTTTTTATTCACCGATATTCACCTCGCCTTCGGTGAATAATTGTTAATCAATACAGTGAACAGAATAGTAATAATATAGTAGAATAAGTGTTATCATGTTTATACTTATTACATCCATTTTCCTTTACCTCGTTATCAGTGAATGGTTTAGACCTTATCGTTACGCTGCCAATGTCGATCAGTTCTTGAAACCGGGTGGGTACCTTAAGAGACTGGAAACAAAAGACACAATTAAAATGATATTAAATTAAGACCTGGACAATTAAATAGAACAGACTCCCCATTGATAAAGGAACCACAATGCTAACCTGTAGTTTATCATATGCATAGCGCGCCATCTTGTAAGCTCCGAGATGCTTCCCTTGCTTTGATAAAGCAAATAAAGTTGAACTGGTTACATAAGTCAAGGACATACTACTTCACTAATAGGGACTAATAGGGACTATTAGGGACCGATAGGGACTATTAGGGACTAATATGGACTGATAGGGACTAATAGGGATTATTAAGCACTGATAGGACTATTAGGGACTGATAGGGACTATTAGGGACTAATATGGACTGATAGGGACCCATGGGGACTATTAGGTACTGATAGGGACTATTAGGGACCGATAGGGACTATTAGGATCTATGTGACTATTAGGTACTAATAGGGACTGATAGGGACTAATCTTACGATCTACGATGGCAACCTCAACCATAGAATAAATATCAATCATGAGGAGGACTATGTTCCGGACATAAAGTGAAGCCAAACATGGCGGACATGGAGGCCGACTTTGTACGTCAGTTTCAGTCCCCTACGCGGTCTTGTACGTTAGTTCCAGTCCTTTTTCACGACATTGTACTTTAGGTTTTGTTTGGATCGGTTACGAAATCATTTATAAGAACGAAAAAAGTCCTCGAACGAAGTGAAAGCGATAAATATTCAGTAACCGAGAACTTCAAACGGATTTAGTAATGTTTTGTGACCTGCTAGTGACATCAGTTGACTGAAAATGGGGGGCAAGACGACAAAGGGATTGGGGAAATCGAAAATAAAAAATAAATAAGGTGCAAGGAAAAATATTTCAAAAGATACACTCTGGATATACCCAAAGGCGTTTCCTTTAATAGTAAATGGAGAAGGTAACGGGCAATGTTGAATAACGCTTCGGGAAGATGATCTGTAAATGGCTCATCCTAGATAAGATAAAACAATAATAAGGAAGGATGAGAGGGAGGGTGGATGAGAGGGAGGATGGATGGATGAGAGAGAGGGTGGATGAAGGGAGGATGAGATGAAGGAAGAAGGGAGGGAGGATGGAATGAAGGGAGTGATCAAGAGAGAGCGAGGGAAGTAGGGTTGGATGGACCTAGGGGAGGGAGATAGTTGAGGGAGGGCAAGGAAGTTAAGGAGGGAGGAAGATGGAGGAAAGGAGGTAGGAAGGGAGGGATAAGCGAGAGAGGGAAGAAGGGATGTAGAGAAGGGAGGAGGAAGGAAGGGATAAAGGGAGGGAGAAATGGAAGGAGAGACTCTAACCGTATATCTTTGGATAGAATGATAAAGATGATAAATTTCCGCTTTGGTTTGATATTGGTAAAATTTTCTTAGCATCTCTGCATCGGTCGCACCATCTAAGATAAGAAACATTGACATGGTCTAAGCTTCAGAGTTATTCCCACAGTAAACATTTCATTTCTGTCTGTTTTTCTGTCCGTCCGTCTTTTTCACAAAACAACACAATTCAGTAGATAAATAAAAAATAATTTAATAAAATCAACATATCTCGCAGTCCAAAGACTGAATTACACGCGAGTTAAACATTTACAATACAATCTAAATATATAACCTAGAGTAGGTAACTAAAGAGATATAAAATGATATGTTAAAAATAATTTATAAAGGCCTGACATGCTTGAAGCTTCCCGTAGTTTAAATCCGAAAGATTAATTCATAGTGCCAGCTTTTGAATTCCTTCTATCTGCTCCGACAACACCTACCTTTATCTAAGACAACATGTAAACACTGCATTGATAACTTCCAATAATAATAGCCAGCGTCATTAAATCTAAAAATGAATCAAGGAGATTGTATGTATGAGAGAGAAAGTAGCTATTCATTCTTAATTCCTCCTAGAAAATTATGCAACTCATCCAACCTGTTTTCCACGACTGCGTTATGTGTAAGCTGTTCTAAAACCTCAACCGCTTTGTGTTGCTGACCAGACTTGTGGAACGCTAGAAGGGAACATAGAGAAATAATTATCATCCTTAGCTATATTGTCACCATCATCACTATAATCATCATCACAGGCGTCAGCATCATTATCATCAGCACCATTATCACCAGCACCATCATCATTATCACCATTACCACAAACATCTCTGTCACAACCATCACCATCTATGTCACAACCATCACCATCTATGTCACTACCAGCACCATCACCACCACCATAACCACCAGCACCACCATCATATCACCATCATCATTACCACCACCACCATCATTACCACCACCACCATCATCACCACTCAGTAACTCACCATCACCTCCATCATCATCATCACTCATTACAACCATCATCATCACCACCACCACCATCATCACTCACCACCATCATCACCACCATCATCACCACCACCATCACCACCATCATCACCACCTCACCACCACCATCACCACCACCACCATCATCACTCAGCATCACCACCATCATCACCACCATCATCATCATCACCACCACCATCATTACCACCACCATCACCACCATCATCACCACTCAGTATCACCACCATCGCGTAACAATAAATTAAATTCAGATACTCGAAATCCTACCTTCTTGGGCTTCATCGAATCTATCATTTTCCGCTAGCCAGTTGGCGTATGGAATATACACCTCGTCCTACGAAATAAACGAAATACAACACAAACATTGGCATTTCAAAAAGCCTTACTTAGATTAAAAAAGATATTTACTCACCTTCAGTTCTGGTTGCTTTTCCAAAAGATGGAACGCCTAGAAATGAAGACGACAGAGACTTAAACAACACGAAAGAAAAATGAAAAAAAATTAAATCAGACACACTACCTCATCCCAATGGCGTGTATCCACGTGTAGCTTGACAAGAGATTTCAAATCTCCAATCTTCACGTACATCTCAGTAGCGTAATCATGCTACAGTTGAAAAAGAAAGTTTAGAAATAAACTGTTCGTTCTTTGAGAAACCTTCCTGAGCATTAACAATTCGTAGAACCTAACGAGTTATATTTCAACTTGTTACACGAAGGCTCGCGACTAAAGACACCCCCAAGAAAATAATACATACCTGATCCATCTGTATGAAATAATAGGCACATTTTTGTAAAGCTTCTGTCTCTGCCTTGTTCAGGTTTCGACCAACTTCCAGAAGTCTAAAAGAATAAAAACATTCAAGGGAATCAAGAACTGTACAAGGATTCAAAAGAGGTCAACTCAGTCTGTCTGTCAGCATATAACTCCGCTCTTACTTGTCAGCCCATCCATTCTCTCCTATTAACTCAATGGCTTTAAGGTGTTCACCGGCAGTCAAGTACATATCCCTGAATCAGAAACAAAAACAACTAAATCTCATAGAAATATAACAAATACGGTCTTATGCGTCAGATCACAGCACGCAAATAATACATCACGGCACGCAAATAGTACATCACAGCCCGCAAATAGTACATCACAGCCCGCAATAGTACATTACAGCACGCAAATAGTACATCACAGCACGCAAATAGTACATTACGGCACGCAAATAGCACATCACGGCGCGCAAATAGTACATCACGCCACGCAAATAGTACATCACGGCACGCAAATAGTACATCACAGCACGCAAATAGTACATCACAGCACGCAAATAGTACATTACAACACGCAAATAGCACATCACAGCACGCAAATAGTAAGACGGTCTTACGCGGCTGCCTTTGGATCGTTGCTAGTCTTCGCCCACTCTGCTTGCTTTTTTATTAAGTGTTTGACATTCTTAGCATCACCAGATCCAATGAACTCCTAGTAAACCAAAAACACATATAAGCTGAAATGCAGATTGAATTCATAAATCTGATAAATAATTGAAACAATGACGTAATCAATGACGTACCTTGGCGTAATCAAACTTACGTAGATCTGAAAACATTGCTAGAGCCTAAAAGATGCAATACAAATGTAGATTCAAAAGCGAGGGTTAACATCCTGGCGTTTTGAGCAACATCTATTCAAAAAGATCTAAATCTTAAACTAGTTGCCACAGGCCATGTCTCCAATTTTATGGTTGCTGAGATCGCTGGAAGATATTTTTACCTTCTCCTCGTTTCCAGTCTTCTTGTAAAGTTTAGCCGCTTCTTGAAATCTCCCCTTAAAAATGGATTAAATCAAAAGTTATGAAGATAAATATTTAAGCTAGGTCTGAATATTTGCACAAATACGAGCTATCAGTGCTTATCGTAACGGTCATTCTACCAGCCAAGTAGCTGAATTTTTGGTCAGAGCATCTCACTGGTCATCAGAAGGTTACAGGTTGTACACATGTGTAACCTTCACTCATCATCTTAATCCATGTAGCTCAATGGTTAGAGCATCTCACTAGTCATCAGAATGTTACAGGTTGTACACATATGTAACCTTCACTCATCATCTTAGTCCATGTAGCTCAATGGTTAGAGCATCCCACTAGTCATCAAAAGGTTACAGGTTGTACACAAGACTCCAATTCGCGTACAAAGTTTGAGTGTTTCTTTGACAAATAAAACATGTATTTCTTTACCTGATATGCGTGGATATCGGCTAAAAATGCAAGGTTATCTGCCTCTCCCCTTTTGGTTCTTTCCTGCATGATAAGAAAAAAACACATAACAAAACATGCCACATAATAAAACATGCATAAGAGTGCCTCATCTACCTCAATATTGTGGAGAAGTTCCAAGTACTTCAGATCACGAACTCTTGTAAACGCCTACAGATAACAAGAACAGGGATTAGATATGGTGATAATGATGGTGATTATGATGGTGATAATGATGGTGATAATGATGGTGATTATGATGGTGATAATGATGGTGATAATGATGGTGATTATGATGGTGATAATGATGGTGATTATGATGGTGATAATGATGGTGATTATGATGGTGATTATGATGGTGATAATGATGGTGATTATGATGATGGTGATTATGATGGTGATAATGATGGTGATTATGATGCTGATAATGATGGTGATAATGATGGTGATAATGACAGTGTTATGATGGTGATAATAATGGTGATATTGATGGTGATAATGATGATGGTGATAATGATGATAGTAATTATGATAGTGATAATGATTACGATGGTGATGATGGTAATTATGACGGTGATAATGGTGATGATGGTGATTATGGTGATGATGGTGATAATGATGGTGATGATGGTGATTATGATGGTGATTATTATGGTGATAATGATTGTGATAATGATGGTGATAGTAATAGCGGTGACGATGGTGGTGATGGTGATAATGATGGTGATAAGGATGGTGATTATGATGGTGATAGTCTAATAATAGTGATTATTCTGGTAATGATAGCGGTATTATGGTGATAATGATAGCGGTTATGATAGAAATGATGATGATCATAATGATCGCCAGATGATGGTGATAATGATGGCGATAATGAAATTGATTATGATCACAACTAACCTTTTTCGCAATATCAAAATTTAAACCCTAAAATAATAAATTAAAGATCTTCAAATATATTTCAACGGAGAGAGCATTTACATAAGTCAGAAATGTTGAGAAATGTTGCATTGGTAAAGGAACGGCGACACTAAATAGGAGTGTCGCAACCTTAAGCCAGAGTAGCATTGAATTATGTTTATGAAGTAAATTCCCCCCATTATTTAATATTTCTCATAACCATTCCCTCATTTTACAAAATATTAAAGAGTTAACTCCTCACCTCCAAAGCGTCCATAGCCAGTGCTCTCCAATCACCATCAGTGACTCCTAAACACGCCACCTGATACGCCTCTTTAAACATTTTCGTCTCCAAATACTGGTACATTGAAGCGGACTAGACCGCAACAAAGAATGAAACAAAAAATATATATATATTTTAGTTCATCAGATTTATTACTCTTTTAGGTGAACGGAATACCCAACAGGGCCTACGATTTAAGGTCGTTATCCGAGAAGACCCGAAAGTCTTACCATTTGCTGATATTATTGCAAAGGCAACACTTTCTCCTCAATTATTTTTATGACCCCTGAGTGGAGGTCTGACCCAGGATTTGAACCTGTGTCTCCCAGCTCATCAGACATACAATGACAAATAATTGATGGGATATAAAAACAGGAAAGACATTTGCTATTATTATACAATACTCATACAATCTCGATTGTGATTGGTTAAAAACCTACAGACAATTCATGATGTCTTTCCACCTACAAAATATCAAACATTGTCTGTAGGTGACGTAATTGTCTTTGCGTGGCTTACTTCCTAAACTCCCTAAAAGCTTCTACATTTATAATTGTATAATAAAACAATTATTGGATTCGGCTTACGCGTGATATCAAGAATTATTCAGACCTCTGTCAATGTTATCCACCTCAGCCTTTGGTAGATAACATTGACCTCGGTCTGGATAATTCTTGATATCACGCTCAGCCTCATCCAATAATTGTTTATTGGCAGGGTGTCACTAGCACCACTATTATCTCACCTGAGGTACCTCGACGGCAGACATCGCATACACATGAAGACAAAAGATCTTCGATCCACTAAAACCTACAACGAAGCCCTGTAAAACAAAATCATCATCGGTAAAGTATCGTAAGAATTAAGAGCAAGTGTAACCTTGAACTAGGATAAATATGAAATATTTATCGAGCGAGGACACAATAAGCCAGTTCGTATAATGTTGATTGCACATCAAAATGACGTGTTCTGCGTCGGGATAAAACTTATTTCAATTCATAACATCAGGCTAAAACCACAATAGACATTTCCATTTCTATTTACACTTGCAAATTCGTTATATTGAATTCCCCAGCCCAATGTTATAAATTGAAATAAGTTTTATCCCAACGCAGAACGCGTCATTTTCATGCGCAGTCGATATTACGAACTGGCTTATTCATCTGAGTGTGGAATACAAGTTTTCCAATCAAAGTTTTACCTGTAACTTTTGTTGGTGAACAGGAAAATTGCTCGCTTTTATATTTAGGATACCATTTCCGGAATAACAGAGCATGTCCTTGGAAGAAAGGAGAAAAAATAGAGAGAAGATGAGTTTGCGGAACTAAAAAATCAAAAGTTTATAGCTCTCTAATTAAAATCGATATGTAAAATGGAAATAATACGAGAAATACCAAAGGTTGCTTACTTCGTTGTGAGTGTTCCATGCCACACTGTTAGCACCAGGTTCCTGGGAGACGAAGGAAAGAGTGAAATCAAAGAATGAGATAAAAGAATGAGATAAAAGAATGAGAATGCGAGATTAAAATTAAGATTAAGTTCAAGATTAAGATTAAAGTCAAGATTAAGATTAAAGTCAAGATTAAGATTAAAGTCAAGATTAAGATTAAAGTCAAGATTAAGATTAAAGTCAAGATTAAGATTAAAGTCAAGATTAAGATTAAGATTAAGTTCAAGATTAAGATTAAAGTCAAGATTAAGATTAAAGTCAAGATTAAGATTAAGATTAAGAATAAGTTCAAGATTAAGATTAAAGTCAAGATTAAGATTAAAGTCAAGATTAAGATTAAGATTAAGAATAAGTTCAAGATTAAGATTAAAGTCAAGATTAAGATTAAAGTCAAGATTAAGATTAAGATTAAGAATAAGTTCAAGATTAAGATTAAAGTCAAGATTAAGATTAAAGTCAAGATTAAGATTAAGATTAAGAATAAGTTCAAGATTAAGATTAAAGTCAAGATTAAGATTAAAGTCAAGATTAAGATTAAAGTCAAGATTAAGATTAAGATTAAGAATAAGTTCAAGATTAAGATTAAAGTCAAGATTAAGATTAAAGTCAAGATTAAGATTAAAGTCAAGATTAAGATTAAGATTAAGAATAAGTTCAAGATTAAGATTAAAGTCAAGATTAAGATTAAAGTCAAGATTAAGATTAAGATTAAGAATAAGTTCAAGATTAAGATTAAAGTCAAGATTAAGATTAAAGTCAAGATTAAGATTAAAGTCAAGATTAAGATTAAGATTAAGATTAAGTTCAAGATTAAGATTAAAGTCAAGATTAAGATTAAGATTAAGAATAAGATTAAAGTCAAGATTAAGATTAAAGTCAAGATTAAGATTAAAGTCAAGATTAAGATTAAGATTAAGAATAAGTTCAAGATTAAGATTAAAGTCAAGATTAAGATTAAAGTCAAGATTAAGATTAAGATTAAGAATAAGTTCAAGATTAAGATTAAAGTCAAGATTAAGATTAAAGTCAAGATTAAGATTAAAGTCAAGATTAAGATTAAGATTAAGATTAAGTTCAAGATTAAGATTAAAGTCAAGATTAAGATTAAGATTAAGATTAAGTTCAAGATTAAGATTAAAGTCGAGATTGAGATTAAGATTTGGATTGAGTGGGAGTGAGATTAAGGTCAAGATTGAGATTTGAATTGAGAGTGGGACTGGGAGTGAGGTTAAGGTCGGGACTGGGAGTTAGGTCAGGATTAAAATCATTAGTTTTTTCTAAATTATTTTATTACTCAAAAAGTTCGTGAGATGTCAATAAAATTAAAATGTACGTATATACATATGTATTAGCCCCTAGTTTGAGCAAACATCGCTTGTGAATACTTTATTACCTGAAACAATAGTTCTTTATTCTTTAAGTTGTAAACAAGACAAGTGTTGTTCTCATCCACCACTGCTAACTTACTGCGACTAAAAATACATGTCATGTCATGGTGATAAATTAAGTTTTGTATTTCCACTTCAGTCGGGAAATATTGGAACTTAATGATGAGGGATGTTGGAAACGTGAACTCCGCCAGTGAAGTATGGCAAATGAAAACCAGTATTAAAATGCCCCCGTGATCAAATTTTTGGTATCCCGAATTTTTACATATTTCATAGTAAAGAGCATGGTGTTCTTACTTAACTTGCCAAATTTCAAGCAATTACGAGCATGGGAAGTCGCCTTTTCAGACTGTTTTTATACGAGATTATACGGCCGTCATTGCTCGAACATCTTCCGGACGTTTAGGTTGCGATTAGAGAAAGTGACATCAAAGACTCAACACGTGGCTAGTTGTGTATAAATATAAATATAAAGCTACTTGGGGAAAACTTTCTATTGTAACTTGTCGTATAATTTCCATAAAGCTTTGTCACGTGTTGAGTCTCTGACGTCACAATCACATACTCTGCCGTGGAATCGCGGGCTCGTCTGGAACAAGTTTTGAGCAATGGCGGACAAAATTTGGGCAACTTTGGAGGTTAAATTTCTTGTAATAGAATGTTTGTTGATCACTTTTTGGCAAATGCGAACATTTATTAACCTAGAATGATGTTCTGTAACAAAAAATGCCAGGAAACTTTAATAACAGGAAAGAATATAACTAAAGAGATTGAAATACCTGCAACTCAAGTCCAGACAACGAACACTTGTCTGTTGTTTAAGTAGTAACACAGGAAATTGATTGTCGGTAAAAATTTTCAAAATCTAATAGAAAAATATAACAGATAAAAACGAATAACTCTATCTCTCTACAGGAAAACTACTCTCACCTAACTCTGCATGGGGGAAAGACAGCGACGATGGGTGGGGTGGGGGGGCAAATACATGGTCGTGGCTAGATGGTACACTCGCAGTTGAGGTGACCGTGAGGTACTAGGTCTGAGTCGTCTTCTGGACGATCTTTTTTAGTATCCGCGAGAGGTTGGACGAAATGCGAGATTGTTATGATCGGACATGCCTGCATGATGAAATACGTCATAGAACTGCTAACTCCAAAACAACTTAGATCCTAACCCTAACCCCCCCCCCCCCACCTAATGGGTTTTCTATCCCCCGCCTAATGGGTTTTCTATCCCCCCACCTAATGGTTTTCCAATACTAACCTTAATACTAATAAAAGGATCGTCCAGAAGACGACTCAGACTCCTCAATTGCGAGTGTACTATCTGGCCACGACCCAAATACATGGAGGGCAAAGCCAGTGACGGTGCATGATGGGAAGGTGCCCATAAACCTCTTGGCCCTGCTGCTTATTCCCAACCAGTAGTTATCCCCAGCCTGTAGAGACGACTGGGTACGAGTCAACCACCAAGTGGCTTTGGGTACGTATATATTGCGAAAACTGTACCTGACCATTTTTCAGTCCAACCAGCAAACCTTCCTGCCCTGCTGGGCCACCAATGACTTTAATATATCTTATCAGTGATTCCATAATCCATTCACTACAAGATGAAATAATAAAGTGGAGTAATTTAGTAAATTGTTTACTACTCAAGATTAAACGCAAACTCAGAAAAATGTTTCTAAGCCACAGACGGGAATCGAACCCGCAACCTTCATGATCTCTGGTTAGATGCTCTAACCATTGAGCTACCAGAACTCAGATGACAGAACGAAGGCTACGTTGTGTACTAGCTCATACATGTGACATACGTACTGCTAATTCAGCAGTCTCGATATGTCTGAATATCTTATCAGAATATATTAAATGTGACTTGCAGCTTGGTTATTTCATAGTCAATCGAGATATGGTCTGGAAACTCGGCAAACTTCAAAGCGACTATAATGAGCTACGTTTTGATGTTGAACCGTACCTTACACCGTGCACATCCTTTGTTTTAGGTTTATTAATATTTAAACAACACGGTTGAGCGATTAAACCCAAACGATTCTATTGGATGATTGCTTCATTATACTAAAATACAATAGGTTCAGTGACCGTGCACAAAATTGCATAAAGACGAACAAAAAGATAGAACAAAGACTTTAGCTGAGTTTCCAGACCATATCTCGATTGACTATGGTTATTTTAACATGGTAAATTATTTCCCCTGACGGGAATCGAACCCGCAACCTTCATGATTTCCGGTTAGACGCTCTAACCATTGAGCTACCAGAATTCAGATGGTTATACGTGCGACATACAGTACGTACTGCTAAAATCTGCAGTCTATACATGTATTAGATTATAGCAGTACTATTATTTGAACTGAAAAAAGTTGACTGGCCAATTTCAAATTAATGACTCGAACTTGAACTTAGAAAGTCAAGGATTCAAACCCTACGAGCTATAAATAATGACTGAATTTAAAAAAATATTTCGCGGCGGCCATCTTGAATGAACCACCATGATAGTTAACGATGGTGAAATCCAAGTTATTTATTTATTTATTTACAAGCTTTGCCACATTGTGACATGGAGTAGCAGGGATATCCCACAGAGCTTATCGCTCCATTACGGGGTCCTTAAGATTAAAAAATAAACTAACAGCACATTTTAACAAGAAGACTAGACAGGGGACGACACACGTGACATTTTACACATACGCTTTTAAAAGTTTGAGATAGCGATGGAAGCAGACGAGAAGCTTGAACATAATGTATTGGAGGAAGAGTCAGAAGATACACAACAAAGCTTTGCTGATACTCTGTGAGAATCTGATTAGTCAGATAGACGAGATTAAAGAGTTGAAACGACTATTGTCAGACACTCTGGAATTTCGACATCGTACACGTGTTCGGTTGTATAATGTTTTATCAGTTCAGATTTGAATTGACCAATAGAAAGGTTAGCATCTCGCAGATGTGATGGTAGAGAGTTGAATATCCTAGGAGTTCTACAATAGAAACTGTTCTGAAAAGTTACGCTATTCACTTTAGGGATATTTAAAACAAATTCATGTGATCGGTTTGTACGTCTTGTAACACGGCTGGAGGACTTAATAGAAATATAAGAGTCACATGAACCAACTAATGCTTTAAAAAGGTATACTAAGTCCAGGTACTCGTGCCAGTAGGACAGAGGTAGCAGTCCCAAGTTATCAAGCGCTTCGTAGAGATTGAGAGCGAATAATAGTTAAAGGAAACAATTTATTCACTGATAAACTCATTAATACAGTAAATAGAATGCTAAAATATGAGAAAAATTCAAACTAAACAAGCTAATAATTAATGTTATTACACAATACTCGTACAATTTAGATTGTGATTGGCTAAAAACCTACAGACAATTCTTGATGTCTTGCCACCTACAAAATATCAAAAATTGTCTGTAGGTGACGTAATTTTCTTGGCTTACTTCCTAAACTCCCTAAAGGCTTCCATATACATTTATTATTGTATAATAAAACAATTATTACCTATATGCCATGAAACATTCAGTTGTAAAATAACTCTTTTGTTTGAAAGAACTCTTGAAACTATAAAGACTAACCATTTACAACTTTTTCATATCTCACTTCACTCTTGAGATATTAAGATTTGTTTAATATGTAAATGATCATACTTATGAGCATAATAACTTATTGAAAACGCTTATATATCCTTGAGATTATGTAATGAAATCACTTGAAATGCAGGTGCATGTGCGTGGATGTATCCAATGACGTCAAATATGCAAATCATCAAACGATTCCATGTGATAATGGTAAAGATATGCAGAATTTTTCAATAAGTCATCATGCATTGTGATGTCATAAGTATGATCATTTACATATTAAACAAATCTTAATATCTAAAGAGTGAAGTGAGATATGAAAAAGTTGTAAATGGTTAGTCTTTATAGTTTCAAGAGTTCTTTCAAACAAAAGAGTTATTTTACAACTGAATGTTTCATTGCATAGTCACTTTAATGGTTTTCATCTGTCAACTTCCAATGGTTATATAATAATACATATTTTAATATGTATACTTTAGTATCTTCATATAGAGTCATAGACACAAATACAATAAAGACAAAAAGGTTAAAAAAGGCGCGAAAGTTTGGCACTGAGCCAGCATTCGACATGGTCAGCAAACTCCACCATAACTTTAGCCGAATTCCTGAAAATACACTTCTTTCAAAAGAACGTGTTGTTCAACATTCTGCTGGTATTTATCAACCGGACCTCGTCGTCACCGTGAAGTTTCAATAGAAACGAGAGGATGCCGATGAGCAACGACACAAGAGAAAGATTCAGTTGCAATGTGTACCCCCGGGAAATCAGACCGGGTCTTCTCTTCTTCAAAAAGCCTAGAAAATTTCGCAGCTCTTTACCCCTGCAAGCAAACGTGTACATCTGAATATCTTCCTCTTCGTTGTTCGACTCGACAGCTTGTCGTTCGCTTCGACTATTCCCGTTTCGCAAAGCAGCTCGGGTATCAATCTCGTTCCCAGAGCCTTCGCCGCGCCATCGGCTATCATTCGTGATTTCCTCCAGTAAGCCTGGACAGAAGTCGTTGACTCGTTCCAGTAATTTCTTCTCGCGCCGTTTGATCTGCTCGGCTATCACAATCGGAGCGAACCACACGGTGAGTACGAACACCAGGTAGCAGATAAACTGTGACAGGTGTTTAGAATTGTACTCCTCTCCGCATAGGGCCTCAGCCAGCTCGTAGCCGTACAGCGGTATAGCATGCAAGAACAATGACGTTGTGCACGAGGAACCACAAGGAGATTCGTTTCCAGGAACGCGCCACGGGCCGCGAGTAGACCTGCTGGAAAAAATACACAGCGTCCGTCATGGGCTTCTTCCACGACAAGTAGACTCCTTCGAGAGCTTTCAGACGGCTCGCGTAACAGACATAGAGAAGCTCCATTGTCCAGGATAGCGCTAGACCTATCCCAAGGTTATAAAATATTGATAATATTACCATGGCATACAAAAGGTGGTCTACAGTGCCATGGATGTGCGGTAGATCGGACGAAAACCGCTTCGTGCCATGATTCCATCTGAACTGCGAGACAACGAAAAGCGTGCAAAGCATGATGGAGAACAGCAATAGAGACAAAATTGTGACGCCATTCAGACACTTGAGCTTCGATTTAAGCGGCTTTCTGGTTTTCGTAAGCTGTGGGATTTCTGGTAAGACGTTCGTTTCCAGGTCCCTCGATCGGAAATAGACATTCGCGAAAATGTGCCCAAGCCATATGCCCAACTCCTGGACAACGTAGACAGTTTGAATGCTAAGTAAGATTGGTTTGCCTGTCGCCTGTATGGAGTTACGAATCAGTCCAGCTGACAGAAGTAGAAGGTTCACAATGGCAGGGTAAAGGTAGCTCTCCAAGATACCCGCTGAACGTGGTCGCCATAGGGACAGCAGGCGTAAAAGCCAACGGATTAAACGAAACTCCTTGCATAGGAAAGTTAGTGTGAGCGGTTTGTGGGGACGCACCACGTTGTTGAGTTCCTGGAATCTACAAGATGTACTCATTGTGTCCCAGTGTTCCTATTTATCCCGTTGTTCAACCTGCAAACATTGTAAAGTTACGGATTAGATCAAATATTAATAATATACAAAACTGCTAATTTTCTAAATTTTAACAATTTTATTGGATAACAACTAGCCATGAAAAAACAACAACAAGAGATCCAAAAGGAAAAGCGCGAACGGGACTAAAAGTCCCATGCGAGCCGCCGCCCTCTTTGATTAAAATATACATGTAAAATTTGTTCTATATCATAGAGGCTCTATGACAGGGACAGTCGCGTACCAATGTCCAGGTGCACGGCCAATCTATATCAAAAGTAGAAACAACTACACTAGATAGTATCTGTCTTATAAAGTTCTTAAATGACATAGAACTGGTGAAACTACTTGGATTGGCTAATTTCCAGACAAAGTTCCATAATTTGACTACGCGGTTAAAATATGAGGCTTGGAAAGTTCTTGTTTTACAAAGTGGAGTTTTAAGGTTGGCAAAGTTTTGGCTCAGCCTGGCGCGGCCTTGAGAAACAAACGTAACAAATTCGTGGACATTTAAGTCAGTATGCCCATGTAGAGACTTGAAGAAGAAAACTATGTCTTTGAGTTCTCTATCGTAGCACAATGAAGTAGGTCCAGCGTCATCACTCTATCTTTATATGACATTTCTCCGATCTTGGTTCTGAGAATCCACCTTGTTGCTCGTCTTTGGACTCTTTCCGCTTTTGCTAACACTAACACAAGACGACACTATAGCACTATAGCAATGGGTGGTTAAGCTTGACTTCTGATACCAATACTAATATTCTACACTATAGATTTCGCTTCCATTTAAACAGGATCAGCTTGAGAGTACGAATACTGAAATATGGCACTCGATTTGAATCAACATCATTGCCACGGCATTTCATAAGTTGGCTCATTATGGATGTTAAGTTCTACTTCCAGATACGATATGGAAATCCAATAAGGCTCTGCTCATGCGCAGTAGTTAATTTTAGCAAGTGGATGTTGGTATCGGTACTCAACACTTCTGAAGTCGACCGAATTTCGGAAGTGTGCCCGTTTGTCTGAGTTTGCCTCAATTTTTCCATTCCCAACAATGGCAAAATGGTCCGCTAGGTTAAGATTTAATCAGTTCTTTTCTTTGGTATATGTTCTGTTTTGCATAACGGTGAAATCGAAAGTCTTACCATTTCCGGGTATTATTGCAAAGGCAGCACTTTCTCCTCAATTATTTTTAAGATTACAAAGGCAGCACTTTCTGCTCAATTATTTTTAAGATTGCAAAGGCAGCACTTTCTCCTCAATTATTTTTAAGACCCTGAGTGGTTGTCCAACCCAGGATTTGAACCTGTGTCTCCCAGCTCATAGACGTGTGTGGTAACCACTAGACCACAACAGCTGGTTGAATCACTTTCAGGATTACAGTGCGTATATCTCATAATTCGTGATTAGCATTATGTCCTTATTAAGTCATTCATATTCCCTATTTAGACGGGAATGCTAATAATGCCTAAAGAGAAAACGAAACAAACTATCTCAGCAGAAATTAACTAAAGTCAAGTCAAATTTTGCAGCTATTTCAATTTCATGACAAGAATCAAAGAATATATTTACATTTCTCGGTCATTGAAACCATTTTCTAGAACAGTTACAGACTGAGCACTCGTGATTGATGGGATTTATTGTCCTCACATTAGAAAGCCACTCTGAATCTTCGACTCTCGTGGTTTTCTATCCAATAATCGGGACAGGATAGTAAGATATACGCTTTGTATATAGTCTAATGACTAATCATTATTTCGGGGTTGAATGTTTTGAATTCGCCTTTTTAGTTGGAACTTTACATGTTACATGAACCATTCATATAGCAGACCGCAGCAATTGGCTTTACTGTTGCGTATATCCTGCCATGTATTGTGTATTTTGCTTTCTTTTTTGTCCGGTATGTATCTGTACTTTCTTTACTGTATTATTATTTTGGCAAAGCTAATAAACTAAACTAAACCTAAAGCTCCAAGCTGGCCTATTTCTAGCTTTGAGATGGGGATTGAATTGAATAACTGTAGCCTGTGTAGGCCGAACATTATCACATGACTTCTGAAGCTGTCTAATGAGCGTTCTATGAATGACAAGAGACTCTCTTGCTTCTGCAAGAGACTCTTTTGCAGAAGCAAGAGACTCTTTTGCAGAAGCAAGAGACTCTCTTGCTTCTTAATCGTGTACTTGAGAGACAACAAACACAGAGTATATGTCACGGTCGCATTCAAGGTTGTTTCTTGATAGGATTTAGAAGCTTTACAGGGACAACCACAAAATAAAGAAATACTAACCCTACTTATTAACCGAACGTTTCAATAATGCATTGTGTATTTCTCTTTCTTTTTTGTCCGGTATGTATCTGTACTTTAGTTACTGTATTATTATTTTGGAAAAGCTAATAAACTAAACTAAAGCACCAAGCTTGCCTATTTCTAGCTTTGAGATGCAGATTGAATTGAATAACTGTAGCCTGTGTAGGTCACATGACTTCTGAAGCTGTCTAATAAACGTTCTATGAATGGCAAGATACTCTCTTGCTTCTTTATCGTGTACTTGAGAGACAACAAACACAGAGTATATGTCACGGTCGCATTCAAGGTTGTTTCTTCATAGGATTTAGAAGCTTTAGAGGGACAACCACAAAATAAAGAAATACCAACCCTACTTATTAACCTAACGTTTCAATAATGCATTGTGTCAGCTACACCAAGGAGGAGTTCGTATTCTTACCTTAATACGCGATGAAGGGACAATCGTGAAATAATGATGTGTTGATGTTTACTCTGTGTTCCTTCTTATAACACCAGTATTTTTCATTCCAACACATGAAGTTCCTCTTTGAGCCTCCAAGTGATGAGAATTTCATTAGTCCGTTCAGGCATGGTTGGAGACAGCATGATTACGACTAAACGCGAAGTTCCCATTGGTGGCTACCATGCATGCAAATAAGGGGGATTATTATATGACAATGACGTAATTCTTACATATAAGGGCACGAGAACAGAACAAATACCAGGCCGTATTGCATGGTAAAATCCGTATTTCTCCTCTTCTGAACAGAACAAAAATACGGATTTTTTTGCGGCTTTAAACCAAAGCCTAAAATGGCGGATGCGAACTGTCTTTTTAATTTTGAAAATGTAAGTACAGACATGAACGACGCCTTATTATTTTCGTTAAACTCTGACGACTTTGACGATGAATATCTCAAAGCAATGGACAGTTTAACAGAAACAACGTCTGACAACGTATCACAAACAAACGAGGAAATGAAATAAATACAAACTTATTCAATTTCTGCAAGTAGTCATATAATAAAAACCTCATTGAATGGTTTGGCATATAATACGGCCGGGAATTTTACTCGTTTCTCGCATGCTTGAGAAAATACTTGAGAAACTCGTAAAATACCCGGCCGTATTATATGCCAAACCATTCAATAAGATATAATTATTTCACAGATCGACAATGCCTTTGGAATCAACATACTAAGTTTAATGTGTACATAAGTATACATAATACAACGTGGTTATCTTCTCCGTTTTCAAAAATGAATATAGACAACGTCTAGTTGGTTTCGCTTACAGGCTATAGGGTTTTCATTTTCATTTCCATTTAAGAGGTACATATGCACTTTAAGTTACAAGATAAACAAGCTAATAGTTGCCCGATATACAGCATTATTACTCCGCTGTATTGTGGGAGAACAGTTTCGCGTAGGTCGTTCAAAGGTCTCTTGTCTGTTGAAAACTGTTTCGTATATATAACTCATGTTTCGTAAAAACAGTAACAATATTTGTCTTAACAACATTTGACACCGAATTAGAAAATAACACATATAGTCATATAATATATCGTTATATAATATCTGTAGTTACTTGAAAAGCAAGTTTTGTATATTGATGACTCCGAAATTAAATCATCTCAGTCAGTCAGCCAGCCAGCCAGCCAGCCTGCCTGCCTGCCTGCCTGCCTGCCTGTCTGCCTGTCTGTCTGTCTGTCTGTCTGCCTGCCTGCCTGCCCGCCTGCCCGCCTGCCCGCCCGCCCGCCCGCCTGTCTGCCTGTCTGCCTGTCTGTCTGTCTGTCTGTCTGTCTGTCTGTCTGTCTGTCTGTCTGTCTGTCATCCAGTCAGTCATCCAGTCAGTCATCCAGTCAGTCAGTTAATATCGTCGTATCTTTGCAGATTAACTAGAAATGACAAAACTCCGAACACGATGGAAATAAACGAGCCAACTAGCTGCCAAGTGTAACCATGCGAAGCCAAACTTGGCCTTCTGTTTCTCAAAAACCGAAGGAACTTGCGTAGATCGTCTCCCCTCGAGGCAAACGTGTAGCGATTCCCAGCATCCATGCATCCGTCCACCTCGTTCTCGCTAGAGTCACTAGAGATAGGGACCTCAACGGCTGGCTTCAATTCCGCACCGCTACGCCCCACTAGATCCATAGTGCCATAGTTCTTTTCTCGCTGTTTGTGATCACGAGTAGCGCAAGAAAACAGCGCGCAATCCCTCGTAACGCGCGTCACCCGCGGGGAATGATTCCCCACTGCGAACGTCGTAGTCTTCCTCGAGCAAGCCAGGACAGAAGTCGTTGACGGCGTCGCGAAATAGCGTTTCATTCTTTTGAATCTTCTCCGCCAATACCGTCGGCGTCAACCAGACGAAAAACACGAACACCAAATAAACGATGAACTGCGAGAGATGTCTGACGTCATAGGCGACTCCGCTGAACGCCTGCGCCAGCTTGTAGCCATACAGCGGTACCGCAACCACGATGACGTTATGCGCAAGGAACCACCACGACAGTCGTACCCAGGACTGTTTCAGCGGCCGCGAGTAACATTGCTGGTAGAAGTACACAGCGTCTTGCATGGGTTTTTTCCACCGGAGGAAGACCCCCTCGAGAGCTTGCAGTCGAGTTGCGAAACACATGTACAGGAATCCCATGGTCCATGCTAGGGCAAGACCTACTCCGATGTTGTACACGATCGATATTATAATCAGAATGTACAACATATGGTCGATGGTACCATGGACGTATGGGAAAAATGAAGAGAATCGTTCACCGCCATGGTTATTCAAGGCCTGTGTGACCACAAACAACGTGCATAGCGTGATAGAAAACAACGATACAACTGTCATCATACAAGTATCAAGACATTTGAGCCTGCGTTTCAGAGGTTTTCCGCTTCCGGTCAGCAGTTGCACGTCCGGCAAGACGTTAGTTTCCAGATCCCTCGTTCTGAAATAGATGTTCGCAAGGATGTGGCCTAGCCATATGCCCACCTCGTGGATAACGTAGATTGCCTGGATGCTCAGCCATGTTGTCGCCATTTTCGCCCTTATGATGTTGCGGACTGGGCCCGAGACGAGAAGAATGGCGTTAATCAAGAGTGGATAAACAATTCTCTCGAGGAAACCCGCTGTACACGGTCTCCAGAGAGATAGCAGGCGCAAGAAAAAACGAAACTTTCGACATTCGTTCCCAGTAAACGTGAGCGTTTTGACGGCAGGGGGAAACGAGGTGTAGTGTAGGTCAATAAAGACACTTGGTGTACCCATTGTTCCTTCGTGTTCTCTTGTTCCACTCTTTGAATACCTATCTAAGACAATGAAAAGTCAGCGTTAGCCACAGTCATACAAAATATATTTCAAATAAGTAGTAATCAAAGATTATCAATCGATGATATATAGATATTGTACATCATTCGCACGTTTGGGGATTTTACATATTCGTAGTATTTGGGTCTTGCTCACTGATCTCTAAATAAAGACTGGATTGAGCTTTCTATTGTATCTGATGAGCTGATTTTGAAGCCTGCATATTTGCATAATGTAAATTAACGAGAGATTATTAGAAACAGCAAAATAGGTTTAGTGTCTGGCCAATATAGTTTCTTTGTTAACATTAAATGCATAAAATCTTCAACCTAATTTGACGTCTCATATTAGGCTTCTCTCACTGGATAATTAGAGCCAACGGCGGCCATTACTAAGGGACCAAAGTCGCAGTAAATCTGTAGGTAGGCGATGAATCGTTTTACCCAGTAATTTGAAAAATGTTTTCTGGTCCTCTTTATAGTAATATTATTTTATTTTGTCGATGGTAAGAGCACATAAACCAGGCATAATCATATATCAGTACATAAATAATCATATAGCAGTACATATATCAACAATCAGTACATAAATCAATCACATATATCAGTACATACATAATACAATATAATAATACAATTTTTCGCTATCAAAGTTACCGGATGTGATGTCACAAGAGGCATTCCAAACCAGTTTTCTTTTGTTACTTGCCACAAAAATGCCTCTTGTGACATCACATCCAATAACTTTAACAGCAAAAAAGTCCATGAAGATGAAATTTTCGGCTGACAATATATATTATGATTTTTCTCAGCAACCATTGTTCAGAAAATGAAGCCGGAAGTCCGCCATTACTAAGGGACCAACTGAGAATCCTGAGGATTTTTGATATGATATATGTACCTCGCTCTCCCGTCTGAGTCTCGGTAGCTCAATGGTTAGAGCGTCTCACCGGCAATCAGAAGGTTACAGGTTCGATTCCTGTCCGAAAAAAAAATCCAAACATTACCGATATATAGTGACTGCCGCATAGGCAGTACATATATCAATTGAACCAGCACATGGTTGTAACCTTCGCTCTACATCTGAGTCTTGGTAGCTCAATGGTTAGAGCGTCTCACCGGCAATCATAAGGTTACAGGTTCGATTCCTGTCCGGGACTCAGAATCATTTTTCTGAGAATACGAGCTTGACGATCGCCCATGTATCGTATGCGAAATCTTGTTGCGGGGACAACATTTTGTCCAACATATCCCATCGTATAAACAGCAACTACTCCCTGCGACAAAATTAAAATAAACCAATCACAGAACGTTATTTTATTTTTCTTCTCTGACATGTCCCCTCGTGTGTCCTCAACAGGGGAAAATTTCCCGTACCATGCCCCCACGATTTGTCGTCTCGTGTGTCCTAAACTTAAAGTGCCACTACGATCAAATTTTTACCTCTCGATATTTTTATGTATTTATAAAGCAGAGCTGCTAAATATTACTCGGTCGAAACCGTTTTGCGATTAGACGATGGCAAGTATTATTTTTCTGAAGTTGTTATGTCCGCCATTAATCGTTCATGTTCTTGACCAGAGTAACGAAGTGACGTCAAATTATCAACGCGAAGACTCCACGTGGCCAATTCTTCAAGTAAATCAAAGTCGTTTATTCAAATTCTTCATCTGAAAGGCTGAACATTTCATCTACTTCTCGAAGAAAACAAGAAAACAAGTAACCTCGACTGAAATTCAGGCCTAGCATTGAGAATCTGACGTCATAAAAAATATTACCTTTTGAAATTGCGTGCTCACTTGGAACACGTTTTTAGTAATGGTGGCCTAAATAATAGTGATTTCAAAGCTCAAAATACTTACTTCAAAATACCATTTTTTAGTTTTTTTTTACATCGATGATCACTTTCGACCCTGAAATACTATTCTATGCTAAAGAAAATCTAAAAGATGGGGATGAATTTTCATCGTAGTGCCACTTAAAGTCTCAAATGAGTGTTATAAAAGCGTTGTGTTGCGTAGGCAAATAAGGCAGTGTAGTTCTCAAACTCATTAATAATTCATGAGGAAAACACAAAGGAAAATCACAACCGAGACGTTGTTAGTAAATGTGGTAATAAACGTTCATAAATTAAGCCAACTTTTCCCTCAAATTTCTCTTAAAATAATGGTTCGTTTGAGAAGCTATATCATACACTCGAAAGACATTTATTATCTGATTGGAAAACACCTCGAAGGTGGATAAAAAACTTGGCTATCGCCTCGTTTTGCAACACACTTCTCGGTGTTTTCAAATCAGATAATAAGGTTGCTCGGGTAGCACTAGCAGACACAGAATATCGTTGCATTGAATTGTAATGTTTAGGAGTAGGGTTAGTATTCCTTTATTTCAGGGTTAGGACTAGAGTTTTTATTTGGGTTATGGTTAGGATTTCTGTTCTGAATCCCGAGAAAATAACCTTGATATGTCTATGACGTAGTCTGTGTCTATCGTCTCAATTAACCGATAATAAACGCCTTGTCATGTGATATATTACATCAAATACTATAAAAGTTTAGTGTACTATATCGGTACTACCGAAGGGACTCGGAAGAAACGTGCTACAGCACAATATTTCGGCAGTACACCAACATGAGTATTAGATTTTCATGACATAAACACTATCCATGCAGCATGCATTTCCGTTGACATAAACAGTGATTGTAATTAACGGTCTGGTAAGTACAGGCAAGTAGTAAAAAAAAGAATCGATATAGGTTTTCTTACCTGATCAAAGACTGTATCGGAAACAGTAAGGCAGCTTCGACGCTGGGGTCTTTGGGTGAATGAATCCACTTTATCGAGTGTTGAGGTGTACAAGAGTAACTCGTCGCTCAAAACAAGTCAATATCGAAAGTAGCGCAAACTGCGTGACATTGGAGACAAAGCGGAAGTTATAGGTATAAACAATGCAAAAGAAAGTAATTTTATCAATGAAGTCATGATTTCGTTTAGTTTAGTTTATCAGATTTATCACTCTTTTAGGTGAACGGAATACCCCAACAGGCTAGAAGCCCAATTGATAGGGGTTCCGACGGCCTACGATTTAAGGTCGTTATCCGAGAAGACCCGAAAGTCTTACCTTTTGCTGATATTATTGCAAAGGCAGCACTTTCCCCTCAATTATTTTAAGACCCTGAGGTAATATCTGCTCATGTATAAAGGGTGGTCCATAGTATTTTTGGACCACGTTTTGCATTCAAATATAGTACTATTTCTAGCTTGTACGTAACAAAATGATTTATTCTCTTTAATCTCCAGGTTATATAATTTAGTATTCAACTAATAGCAATCTAATTTTATAATTATCTATACACTATCCGCCTCGATTAGCTTTAGCTATTTGCGGATTTGTCTATATTCTTGTTATTATAATTTGAAGCTGAATAAAATTTGATTTGATTTGTGGTGGTCCAACCCAGGATTTGAACCTGTGTCTCCCAGCTCATAGACATGTGTGGTAACCACCAGACCACAACAGCTGGTATAACTGTTTGTGGGCCCCAGTAGTTAAATTATACCGGATTTCCTCTTGTACTGGATTGCCTATAGCGGCAGAATTGTACAAAAATCAAATTGAATACTCCAAAAATTTGGTGCACGGCAAAGACCCTTCATTAGAGAGTGAAACGCACAGTTTAAAGCAAAAAAACAACCATGTCATTATCGTTTTAATTGAGGTTAAGCCGATGTTGGACTAAAACTACAAATCAAATACACTTCTACCAACGAACTTTTGACCAGGACGTTTTCAGCTATAAACAGGAAAACTTCTATAGGAAGTTGTGGCTACACGAAGGAAGATATTAGATTCGATGTTCATGAGTAGACTAACATACGCTGCATGTCAAACTTGGACTACAACATCCTCATCATTAAATCCAGTGTATACAACATACAGCTGACAGCTCTTACTTACGTAAATTAGTAAGAGGTGGTCGAATGAGGAAAATGACTCGACACAACAGCTTTTAAATCATTTTTTAGTTTAATTTTGTTAATCTGTTATTTAGTTTTATCTTATTTGTATATTTTTAGTGTATATCAATGAACTTGTATTTTAAATTCTAATATTTATTATCTAGTTAGAGGGCCACAGGTTTATTAGTTTTGTAAAACTATTTTGTGCTACCCTAATAAAGACTTTACTTACTTACTAATAAGTTTTTATTATTGACGAAGTAATTCTGAAATGATCACCCATGAAAGCGTTTCTTTATCGCATATAAAGACACGGTATACAGCCATGATTGGGCCCTTTCTCGATATATGAGCAACCGAAATTTAAAATTATTATAACATCAACCCAAGTCAGTTTTAGGGTTAGGATTAGCGATTGTTTGAATTTCGGTTTGTTCATATATCGAGAAAGCGCCCATGATTGCTCAGTGTTTTAATACCTCGTGCATTATATTTCATTATTATAATTCTGAATGCTATTCACAAACCGTTCTTTCTCGCCACGAAAACTCAGGCACTGCAAACGTCTTTCCTGAAGAGAAAAAACAACAAAAAATTAAATGGTAATTTAGAGTTGTTTGGTTGTGTGAAGTTGATCGTCCAGGTTGTTGTAGTCTTGAGAAAGACTGTTGTTGGTGACTGACGTTTCGACGGCCTCAGCGGCGGTCATCTTCAGAGTCAAGTAAAGCGTGTTTGTCAGGGTTTGCCTATATATATATACGTCTGGTTCATTACGTCATAGTTTGTTTGTGTCATAATTAGTGTGAGTTGCGTCATGCGTTAAAGGGACACTCCGGCCCAAATACAAATGTAGTTCATATGAAAGATCTTACTGACTTTAGATTATTTCCAAAGTTTCAGCATTTCTATCAATTTAGTTAAGAAGATGTGGCTAGTTGAAGTTGGAGAGTTTGTCCAATTTCGACGCCATTTTGTTTCTCAAATATGACGTCCTGAGTGACGTGATCTCTTATTATGCCTAAGAAGCTCCTCTACTTTCCTGCATGATGAACTAAATAGTTTATTTCGACTAATTTTCGTCCAAAGACCATTCACAATAACTATCACTATGTGATCGCCATCAAAACAACTCCACTGACGATAAAGAATCACTCAATGACGTCATATTTTCAAAACCAATATGGCGTCAAAATTTTCAACTTCAACTAGCAATATCTTCTCAACTAAATTGATAGGAATGCTGAAACTTTGGAAATAAACTAAAGTCAGTAAGATCTTTCATATGAACTGCATTTGTATTTGGGCCGGAGTGTCGAAACGTCAGTCACCAACAATAGTCTTTCTCAAGACTACAACAACCTGGACGATCAACTCCACACAACTAATGATACTCCTAGGTTGAAACCATTTACTTCAGAGTTGTTTCTTATGTCACGTCGTTGAGGAAAAGGGAAAACGAGAGAAAAAACGAAAAGATAAATAAAGACGAATTGACAACCACAGCCATTTACCTGACAAAGAATGATATTATTGGTGCAAACCACGAGTAAATTACAGTCAAACGTCTCTTCGATTTTTTCCTTCGTTAAAAAGAGAAACAAGAAACAGAAGAAAACTTAGTAAAAGTTCACATATCAATGACAATGTGATATGACCCTTTTTGCACTGTGACTACAACTACACTTAAAGGGAAATGGCAATAAAAATTAAGTTTATCTTATTTGAAAGAACTTTTAAAATGATATATGAAGACCTTTTACAGATTTGCCATATCGTTCTTGGTTCTGTAAATATTTCACTTCTTTTTAACAAAGAACATTGAACATTCCGCCATCTTGGATATGCATAACCATCCTTGGATATGCGTGACGTCACAACCAGGGTAGAAATGTTTTTTATATCAGCAATTATCGAGTCGTTATAGATGCTAAATCGTAGTTGTTTTGGGTGTTGTATACTTTTAAGTGAACTAGCAATCTATTTGAACGCATTCCACTGATATTTGGGCAATTACTTACAACTTTTAGAATGTTTACCCTGGTTTTGACGTCACTTAATTAGATCTAATTATAAAACAAGATGGCGGATTGCAGATATTTTTGTTCACAGATATTTCAAAAATTAAGGAAGTTACGGGGAAATTTCAAAAGGTCTTCATATATTATTTTAAATCTTCTTTCAAATGAGACGAAGAAAATTGTTATTGCTATTTCCCTTTAAAAGGATATGGCAATAAAAATTATTTTTGCCTTTCTGATCAGTAAATTGCCTTCACAGGGTAATCCAAGTAAACAAAACGACTCTTGTGCAAAACAACATCACTAATTTCGACAAAAGACATTCCTGTTTTCCACCATGATCCGCCATCTTCGATAATTTTTCGATATGAGTGTGACGTCACAAGCAGGGTAAAGTGAAAAATTCAGTCAGCCATAATTTCACGTACATACGTCTAAAACTTGATTTTTGTGGATGTTTTTCTTTCTCAATTGAACTGCAATACTTTTAAAAGTATACCACATAAATTCAGGTACCAGAAAGGAAAGTTTCATCATGTTTATCCTGCTACGTCACAAGCAGACGTCGTGTTAATTAGGTAAGGTATTAAAACAAGATGGCGGATAACAAGATTTTTATTTGTGGAAATTAGTGATGATGTTTAGCCCTCACCTTCACTCGATAATGCATGTCCGTAGAGTCCTCACTGGCGAGTTCATACACGATTATTTTATCAGGAAGTTGAACCTTGACACAGAAGAAATTTTACGAATACAATTGAAATTAGAAACACAGCAAATCAATTTTCCATCCATGAAATCTACTAAATCAAAAGAATACAGACAGTTGGAAAACTTACGGCTAATCGACTGCGGTAAATTGCGATTTTTTTAACAAGATCACGGCATTTGATTCTCACTGAATTAAATAAAATGGAGAAGTTTGTTGTGTAACAGTACAATAATATCAATTATGTTTACATGATAATAAATTGTTATTGTCACAAAGTGAACTGAGGCAAGCAGCCGAGCAAGACACGTGCAGACACAAAAGTAGGCATTCATGTCGGCCGGTCACGGACATTGTCCGGTACAAATATCCCATTTCTAGAGATTTGATAGTTACACTATTAATTGTGTCTGTCATTTTGTCCGATGCTCATCTTGTCCGAACATTATGACTAAACTTTTTGTGAAAGTAAAATATTTTTTGTTGACTGGACTTGAGAGACATTAGAATTACGCTATTATTTATTTGACATTGCGCTAAGTTTGGAGACATTGCGCTAAGTTTGGAGACATTGCGCTACGTTTGGAGACATTGCGCTAAGTTTGGAGACATTGCGCTAAGTTTGGAGACATTGCGCTAAGTTTGGAGACATTGCGCTAAGTTTGGAGACATTGCGCTAAGTTTGGAGACATTGCGCTAAGTTTGGAGAAATTGCGCTAAGTTTGGAGACGTTACGCTAAGGTTGGAGATATTGCGCTAAGTTTGGAGACATTGCGCTAAGTTTGGAGACATTGCGCTAAGTTTGGAGACATTGCGCTAAGTTTGAAGACATTACGCTAAGTTTTGAGACATTACGTTAAGTTGTGAGACATTGCGCTACGCTTGGAGACATTGCGCTATGTTTTGTGTGTGTCCGGTACAAATTCATTTGTGCTGGTAATTCTGACATGAAGGTACACGAAAATAACTATTTCCAGGCATGTACCCAAATTGTGAACCTTGCAAGATTCCAACAAGCTGCAATGTAATTATTAACTATTTAACTATATACCATTGATCTGTCGATACCTTTGCTTTCTGTAATCAAATGTTGTATAATAACATCCGTCATATTATCCCGGTATGCATATCTAAGGAAAAAACCAAACACCAAACGAGAGAAAATTGAATAAGTCAATGTATGGCCAATATAGGATATGTTATAAAAATAGGCACGCGATGCGTACATGCGCTACGTCAAAACTATATGGCTGGTCTAATGTGAACTTCCGAAAATAACGCGCCAAAAATATATGCTCCATAGTTACCTGTCTTGAAATAGACCATGCACAGTACTAAACATTAACTGATAATAAGCTATCGTGCCATCTTCACATCCAACGACCTAAAATATAAAAATGAAATAAAACAGCTGCTAACCCATGTTTGGGGATTATTCGTATTTCTACTGTACCATGACAAAATGTAATTACAGTGAAACATCTACTAAGGTTTACTTTTTATGCTTACCACAAAGTGTTGTCCTTGTCTCACGCGACATGACCACACCCAACTTTGTTGCTCTCCGATGGTTCCCAATCTCACCCCCTCCTTGGTGTAAAGTGCACACTAGAAAAATGCAGGTCAAACAGAACATGAAAAGCAACTGAGGTTGATGGTGCAACTTGCAACATGGAAATTGGAATCACGACACGATACACAAAAATGAGTTGTTAAGTAATATGTGCAACAATGTTGCAAAACATACTGTAATGTGCGGGCAGAAATTTGAAACATTATGCAATGCAACATTATGCAATGCAACAATGTAGCAAAAATGTTTTGTTACTGCTAGTACATTGCCTTTGGCTAGCTGAGCTAAAAGTGGTGTGATGATGGAACTACAGGGATCTAGATTGCCAAAGTATCTCACTTATCGGTACACACAGACATGCATCCACGTGGGGTGGAAGTGAGAGACTTGTAAACCTTTCAAACAGTGTGACTTTGAATGGGCATTACAGGTTACTTTTCTGACTGGAGGACCATGTGTTCCATGAGGCCGGTAACATGTTCCGTTCAAAGTCGTATGTCTACAGGGTTTACAAGTCTCTCACTCCTCCCTCGCCTCTGCCCTGTGTGGATGTGCAAGACTTGTGCAAGTCTACTGGATCATATGTTTAGCTATAAAACAATGACATCAACTCAGATACCTCTTTGTTTGACCCACCAATGACTAAGTACTCGCCTTGAGAGAAGAAGGAAACACTACATGGATCAAACCCTAACTGGCGATCTTTACCAATCTAAAAAGAATAACAAAGAATTAGACAAGGGAAACATCGGGAATCATATACATAGATTGATGATAACATAGATTGAATATAACTACATGTATGCTTCTGATTTGCTGTCGTGTGTGCTCCATTTGAGGAACTAGCTCTTACACTCTCTTTGTGCTTCCTGCATGCATCCACAACTCAATAGAGTGCATCAAATCATTTTATGAACTATTCATACTACTTATTTATTAAGATATTTCTTTTAATTATAATAGCAAGCATTTAGCTTGGACACCTGTTTTCCACTGAGTTGGTAAAACGACAATGTTTGGTTCCAATCACCAATGGCCAACACATCGTAAGGTTCATCTCTAAAAAAACAGGCGACAAAAACAATAAGAACTCAGGACTTAGGAAGAAGTTTGCCATCCACAGCTGCAAGCCATCCACAGCTGCAAGCCATCCACAACACATTCACCACCCTATGAAATTACAATGTAAAATACTGTGCTGTAGAGTAGCAATCACTCACTTTGATGGATTCCAAGCAATGGACCAGACAGGCTGGTTAGTGGGGCGATCTATTTTCACTTTCTCTTCTCCAACCTAGCAATGAAAAACCCCAGCCTGTTGAACACCAAGTTATATCAACTTTCATAAGAAAACCGTTTATATCATGTCATGTCATGTCTATTGTCATGTCATGTCATGTCATGTCATGTCATGTCATGTCATGTCATGTCTGTCTGTCTGTCTGTCAGTCAGTCAGTCAGTCAGTCAGTCTGTCAGCCTGTCTGTCTGTCCATCTGTCTGTCTGTCTGATTGCTTGCATGCTGGCCTGTGCCCTTTTGTCTGCCTGTTCATACTGTATCTACATAATATATAACACAAGAAATGTCTCACCTTGCTTCTTATACTAACAGTACCATTAAACAATCCCAGTGCCAAGTATTGACCATCATTTGTCCAACTAGAACGAATGAATATATAATTAGCTTGGTTATCTGATCAATAATAATATAGTAAATTGTTTACTTCTCAAGCTTTAACACAAACTCCGAAAAATGTTTCTGAGCCCCAGACGGGAATCAAACCAGCAACATTCTGATCTCCGGTTTGATGCTCTAACCATTGAGCTACCAGAACTCAGATGGAGAGCGAATGCTATGTTGTATACCAACTAGTACACAACATAACCTTTGCTCTGTCATCTGTGTTCTTGTAGCTCAATGGTTACTAGAGCATCTAACCAGACATCATGAAGGTTGTGGGTTCGATTCCCGTCTGGGGCTCGGAAACATTTTTTCTGAGTTTGCGTTAAAGCTTGAGAATTTACTATATAGTATATACTGTAGCTGAATGAATGAAATTTATGACATTAGTATATGTATGTTGGTAATAACTAATTATTTCTAAACAAATAGTTTGTAAATTCTCTATATTACCTGCAGCAAGTGACTTTTGCTGATACTTTGTGTTTTGTAACTGACTTTTGTTCTGGCGACCACAAACCTTTAAACATAATTTATTTGCTCATTATATACAGTTAAAGTGCCCCTAACCTCAAAATTTTTTGTTGTCTTATTTGAAAGAACTTTTAAAAAGATAAAGTAACTTCTTTTGAAGATTTTCATTTCTTCGCTTTCTTTTTGAGATATATCAGTTTGTTTGATATGCAAATGTACGGAATTTACGTCACACATGCAATAATGAGTTATCAGAGAATGTTATATATCTCCACGTTCATCAAATAAAAACACTAAAGTGTGAGTAACACGTGTGCGTGTTTCTCCCACAACACCAAACTTCTCGATTTTAAAGGATTTCGTTCGAGAATGAAAGAGATACACACATTTCTCCAATAAGTCGTTATGCATGTGTGACGTAAATTCCATACATTTGCATATCAAACAAACTGATATATCTCAAAAAGAAAGCGAAGAAACGAAAATCTTCAAAAGAAGTTACTTTATCATTTTAGAAATTCTTCCAAATAAGACAATAAAAAATATTGAGGTTAGGGGCACTTTAACTAACAACATACTATTATCTATATACTGTATAGATTGATGTTTTAGTTCCATACGGCAGTGTGAGCAAAAGCCCATATATTTTAATACTGTAGCTAAATAAGTACAAAAAGGTACATGTCATAATTCATACCAAAATCATTCGCTGTACAGCTCGCCAGTTGATGTGATACTGGGTTATACGCCAAACACTGAATAGCATCATTGTGACTAAGAAATAAAATGAAATGATTCCCGATGCAGAACAGGTTCCCAACCCTTAAATTAATAATTACCCCTAGCCTGCGGATACAGCCACCTTGCATGGCGTGCTCCTAAAATTGAGAAGTGCAAGTCTCTCACGCATCTCGTTTTTAGGAGCACGTGAGGTGAGGCGGCAGTATCCGCAGGCTATTATGCCACAGGAGTGATCAACATCTAACTTCTCCTAATAATATCAATGGTTAACCAAGTATAGAGGTAATGAGAATAAAGGAAATGATCACCAAAGATAAACTGACATGTTTTTAAAACAATTTCTCCAAACTACTACAATAAGAAATCTTTGATGTTTGGAAACATGAATTAGGAGAATTTATATGCTGATACTACAGTGACTATCTCACATTTGGAGATTTTACATGTTCGTAATATTTGGGTCTTCCTGAGCAAAATCATAATATACATATTGTCAGCCAAAAATTTCATCTTCATGGAGTTTTTCGATGTCAAAGTTACTGGATGTGATGTAACAAGAGGCATTCCAAACCAGTTTTCTTTTGTACATCCGGTAACTTTAACAGCAAAACAGTCCATGAAGATGAACTTTTTGGCTGACAAGATATATTATGATTTTGCTCAGGAAGACCCAAATATTACGAATATGTAAAATCTCCAAATGTGACATAGTCACTTTAAATATAATTGTTTATGTGAGTAGTTGCATTTAAGCCTAATAAGTTATATTAGCCTAATGAATAAGGTACTTCAAATCACACTATGTCTTTAAAACGTACGTATATTTGAGGATCCCCTCCAATTTATTGGTCCATATTATGACACATTTATCAGCTCCACCCGATGCAAATCTTTTGCCTTAAATGTAACAGACAAGGACTCCATCAGTTATATTGGCTTGAACATTACACAAGTTTCAATCTGTCAATCTCCCTTATATGGTCCTGGAGTAGACAGACGATACATTAACTACAACCAGTACATCATTGTACAGTAACCTTCACTCTCCCTCTGAGTCTCAGTAGCTCAATGGTTAGAGCATCTCACTGGCAATCAGATTACAGGTTCGATTCCTGTCCAGGACTCGAGGATATATGAGCTTGATGATCGTCGATGTATCGTCTGTCTGCTCCAAGCTCTCCCACATTCACTACAGCAGTGTATATATTAACACATGATATCAATGTTATTATTAAGGCATGGTTCAGCAATACAGTTACAGTTACAACCTGTTAATGAACATGTTTGTTGTATCAATAGTGATTTTCCTGTTACAATATAATGGTGAGCAACCATTGTTGGAATCATTATGCTGAACAATATTGTTGAAACAATCCTGAACAGCATTGTCCTGCATAATATACACTTCTTTTTATTCTTTAAACACCAAAAAAATACTTCTATTTTTCATAATTTCCACATTTTGTACCACATTTTATACTAGAAGTTACTATCGCAAGGGAAGTGCTGCCTCGAAATCCAAGGCAGTCGTGATATTGTGCAAAATTGCAAAATTAAGTGGTGGGCTTATTTAAGTCAAAGTCGAAGCGGAGGTAGTACAGCCTCGTACCCATGCGGTTATGGTTTAGGTAATACCAGAGCACTGAGTTCTACATATATATGGAGCTCACAATGAGCTTCGTTAGACATCTATATGGGGAGACATTCATTATGCCCAGCCTGGCACATTTGCAGATGTCTCATGTCAACATATATTCTATTATATTAAACAGATCCCCAATTCTAGACGAAACACAGCAGATATGTCACATAATGGAATATTACAACTTATGCTTCGTTAATATATTCAGACATCGGTTGCCAACGTGACAGTAAACAACTACATGTAGACACAAAAAACATGGTTTCATAAACGAATAACTTTACCCATTGATATTTACTTTAGGATTTAAAAAAGCAATGATCTACTTTCATATGTGAACATATTCATCGGCAATATTTTAAAATTAAGACAAAGATATTCGAATGAAAAACCAACCATCCTTCGCATAGTCCACGCAAAACACATTATCTTTATGGCCTTTTAGCGGTTGAACGAGAGTTCCATCAGCGGTCTCATAAACCTAGGACATTCCCAAGACATTCATGAATAACACAGTCAAGAAAAAGCATCGAAAAACAATCCCGATCATTGGGAAAGACGACTTCTTACCAAGACATTTGCGCCCGACGCCACAATAATCTGCGAGCCATCCGGACGGAAAGCGATGTCGAAAATGCTGTAAAATCATGCAAGAGACACGGGAATTGTTTTAAACAGTTAGGAAACACCCGAGAAAGGTTTCCTTGGCTTTGAAAAAGTCTTACCATTGCTCTGTTTTGTCTTTATTGTGGACTTTATCAACCCAAGTCGGTATAGATCTCATTATGATCTCATGTTTTGCTACGTTGTCGAGAACGGTACGACGGTTTACGGCAAAGTCCGCTTGTAACCCGAAATATTATCGACATTCACCGAAACATTTGCGCTTTCGTACTATAGTCAACTCTTACCATCTTTTGCGTAATCGACGCAGTACACAGTCGATTTATGTCCCTTAAGCATGTCGAGCATTGCGCCAGCATGCGCATCGTAAACCTAAAGAGAACATTAACAGAACCGTTCATAATAATTATGATAATTAATGACAATGGTAATACTGATGATGTTAATGCTCTGATAATCACATCATGGATGAAAATGGTGATGGGTGATGATGATGATGCTAATGATTATGATAATTATGATGGATGACAACGATGATAATGATTCTGAGTCTCGGACAGGAATCGAACCTGTACCTTCTGATTGCCGGTGATATCATAATAATAATTTAATAATAATATTTATTAATTTATAATGCGCAAGTTTCATTGAAATATGCTCACATGCGCATGACAATAATACAGAAAACTAATAGTAATAAAACGATTGAAACTTATCTAAAATTATTTCCATAGTTAGTATAATATATTCTATAGTTGAAAAGTAGATACAAATATGTGTAGTGTATAAAATCACACAAAATGATAGTTACATATTGTGATAGGCTTTTCTAAATAAGTGTGTCTTTAAAAGTCTTTTAAAACTATCAAAATATCAGTGCTCTAACCATTGAGCTACCGAGACTCAGATGGAGAGCGAAGGTTACAATGATATATGTAGTAGTGAATGTGGGAGCTCGGATATATATATTACATACGGCATACATGGCTTCTGATGAATGCTACATACATACATGCATACAAAGTACATACATACACATCCAACCAGTACATTATTGTAACATTCATTCTCCATCTGAGTCTCGTTAGCTCAATGGTTAGAGCGTCTCACCTGCAATCAGAAGGTCACAGGTTCGATTCCTGTCCGGGACATCGCCCATGTATCAGATCTAAATACAACTTTATCAACATACCAACACCATATTTCCTGCCGATGCAACAACATGAACACCAGCCGGGCAAATCGTGACTCCATAAATACTACATATTAAAATTGCAAAGATGAACACAGTTAGACGAACTACAGACAATTAAAAAGCGAAAAAAACAACCCAAAATCCGATACTTGCCGTTGAGGGACGTGTTGGCGGTCTAAAATCCGATCCGTCCAGACAGTTTGAATTCTATTGAACGCCATAATCGTATCGAGACAAAGTATACAGGAATTGAATTTGGATAGTGCAAGAGATTATAACTTTACATATGTCAACAGTATAGTTTAGTCTCATTTGTAGTACAAGGTCTAAGCTATGCTAATGAGTGAGAAAAAAAAAACATTGGTAAAAGCAGATGGTTTAATTTCCAAGGCGACGCAGGGTTTGAGTGATGCAAAAGATCCAAAGGCTTTAGAAGAATGAGAAAAGCAAACAAAGTTACATGAATCTTGTAAAATATATACTCGAGCTCGTTTACAGAAATTAATTACAGTTATTACCTATTTTAGTTCCTTAGTAACCTATTCATCAGCTTCATAATAGTGATATTTAATCAATCCCACGCTAATCAATTAGGCACAAGTTAGTGTAAAGATTCAATTGTAAGCAATATATTTAAAGCCGAAATGAGAACAAAGAAAGAACTGTGTTATTATTTCAATAAAACTCTGGGGCAGTTTCACTTTTTTACACCTGCCGACGTAAATTTTAAACTGTATATAGTTCTTTGAGAGAACAGTTTGACAAAAAGTCCAGTAAAATTGCTTATCGTATGTGAGAAATAACACCTTCTCGAATTCAGCTAAGCCTATAAATTATACTAGAAGTTACTATCGCAAGGGAAGTGCTGCCTCGAAATCCAAGGCAGTAGTGATATTGTGCAAAATTGCAAAAATAAGTGGTGGGTTTATTTGAAGTCAAAGTCGCAGTCGCAGAGGTAGCACTGCCTCGTATCCATGCGGTCATGGTTTAGGTAATGTAATACCAGAGCAGCGAGTTCTACATATATATGGAGCTCACAATGAGCTTGCTGGACCATAGGTATACTCGAACTCTGGGGTACGTTAGACATCTATCTGGGCTGGTAAGACATTCATTATCCACAGCCAGGGCCCCTGCACATGCTTCATCTGCCCCTGGCCCTTGTTGACCCAACAACCGAGAACAAATATCGTGAGAAGAACATTTATGAGACAACTACATCGAAGAGCAAAGTGAAAAAATATGTATTTTTAAACCAAAATGCAAAAAATGTCAGTTACTATATTATATAGATATATTTCACTGTTCATTATATAGTTGCTTCGTGTTTTTTTTTAAATATAAAGGCGCTAACAAGATTAACCGAAGATGACTGGCCAAATTTCTCTAAATCTAAAACGATTAAAAGAAAACTGATACCCATTCTCATGTAAGGCGACAAAGAACTTTCATTTAAGAAACAGTTGTTTTTGGAGGTAGAGTGTCCATTTAATGTTTTTAATTAATATAAAGTAAAGGTCTTTTGAAGTCTTTAATGAGAACAGCATAAATTTGAAGTAAAGGTGTATAAAGAAGCTAAAATGCGCGGAATTGTCTTCGCCAAACTTCGCGTCAAATCCATAAAAAATTTAGGCTTCCAAGTTGGTCTCTATATGTCATCCAAATGCATGCTGGTACTGTGGCTGCTGTCACGTGATGATGTTATGCCAGTTGGCCGCGTAGGGCCTGAGCACTGATCTCGAAAGAAGACTGGATCGAGCAACTATTGTTCAGAAAATGTAGCCGGAAGTCCGCCATTACTAAGGGACCAACTGAGGATCCTACGAGGTTTTTTGTTGGATTATGTGCTCTTACCATCGACAAAATAAAATAATTTTACTATAAAGAGGAGCAGAAGACATTTTTCAAATTACTGGGTAAAATGATTCATGGCCTACCTACAGATTTACTGCGACTTTGGTCCCTTAGTAATGGCCGCCGTTGGCTCTAATTATCCAGTGAGAGAAGCCGAATATGAGACGTCAAATTAGGTTCAAGATTTTATGCATTTAATGTTAACAAAGCAACTATATTGGCCAAATTTAAACCTATTTCGCGAGCGTCACAGTTTAATGATTTGCTTGCAAACTCGGAGCTTCTAATGATCTCTCGACATTTACATTATGCAAATATGCAAGCTTCAAAATCAGTTCATCAGATACAATAGAAAGCTCAATCCAGTCCTTTTTTGAGATCAATGGGCCTGAGACTTACGTCCAAAATGTTGACGGCCGTTTTCGGCTTCATTTTTCGAGCCTGCACTCATTGACTGGGAGTCAGCGTTCTCGTCACACAAATACTCACGTGATCACACGTCATCAGCACACTTACGTCATCAAGTTCACGTTTTGAATAACGCTTTTCGAATGACGTCCTTGAAGAGCCACAAGACAAGCCAGAAATTCAAGGCCAAACTACACACCAAAATGACACGAAGGACATTGTAGTTCTTAAACCATGTTCTTCGTGAGTCTGTAACTCTGTTGTGTTTCGCCTCCCTTTGCACCGTCTTGTCTCCTGAAAAGGTTGCACATTCGCTGTCTGAAAACTCTGCTAAAATAACAAAACCAAAGCGAACAAAACACAGTCAATGCACGAAAAGATGAAACGGTCTTAGGATATATTAATTCGTTTGGGACTAATACCGGAAAAAAAGAACACACGAAATAAAACGAACAAGCTTTCTTTAGTATGGAAGCGTGTGGAGCGATGAAGATATCGAGGGGAGAATTATTATTCTAGAATTATTGGAAATGCGACTATTATAGTGCAACTTACCAGCTAAATAAACTATCGAAAATTTAAAGTGCCTATAACACGAAAATTAAGTTTGCCTTATTTGAAAGAACACTTAAAATGACAGAGTAACATCTTCTGTAGTTTTTCGTTTCCTTGCTTCGTTCTTGAGATATTTCAGTTTGTAACATATGCAAATGACAATGGCGTGACGTACACGTGCATAATGACTTATCGGAGAATGTTATATATCTTTGTTTATGTCACACAAAATCACTTGAAATTCTACAAGTTCCATGTTTTTGGAAATACTCACGCACATGCTTCATTCAAATTAAATTTGGTTTTATAATAAAATATACTGTATAACCTTCTCCGATAAGTCATTATGCACGCGTACGTTACACCATTGTCATTTGCATATTATACAAACTGAAATATCTTGACAACGAAGCAAGGAAACGAAAAACCTCAAAATATGTCCCAAGTGTTTTTTCAAATAAGGCAAACTTGACAATGGGTAAAAATGACGTTCGCAGTTTCGTGTTGTTTTTTCGCGTTTCGAGCGGGCTCCTTCACTTGTATTATTCCGAAATAAGCATAAACTTCGTACTAAGTCTTCCTTGTTTGTCCTTGTTTCGCTACTAAGGGTTAAGACATCCAATTAGCTATACCTGACTTATCCTGCGATGCATTCTTCTTTGACTCTTTGTTTCCGAATTCTTTCTTTCTTGAATGAAGCGCCGAGATGGCACCATTAAGGTGGAACTTCGCTGGCCAAATCAATGCGTTGCCAACAACGGATTCCGTGTTTCTGGCAATATTAGGTTCTCCCATTCTTTCACGTATATTACTACGGAACCACGATCCTTCAAAGAAATGCAAAATATACAAGCATTGTATCGACAGCAACGTTGGTAAAGGATTTCGTTCAGCCAAAGACAAAGGAAAATTTTGATACCAACTTTCATATTGTCTAATTTTGGAAATGTATATATTATAAGAAGTAAACTACTGTAATATGATATTTTTACTTATATAATAAAGCTCGGAGATATTAAACAGTGATGCAGGCTTGGACTGGGCCCAATTTAGGGGCCTTGCCATTTCAGCAGGGAATGGGGCCCATCTATGCATGTGAACAGGTAATATTTGCAATTTGAGAACCGAATCCATAACAAAAGAACTTTCAACATTTAGAACATAACATTTTTAACATTTCAGAACATAAGAAGCTGTTCCATTTCCGATGAAGTTTTTGATACACTGCCTCGTTATCAATAGTCTTCAGTAAATCAACTTCTACAGAACAAATCATTACTGCTTCCAAATGGTGTTGACTAAACGGAGATCTCAGTCGATTCTTGATGAAGTGCAACTTTGAGAATGTTCTCTCGCAGGACTCAACTGTGCATGGGAGGATGAGCGCAGTTCAGACATTGAGTGTGTGACATTCTGGGCAGGCCAGTTCACTGGGCAGGCCCCAGGGGCCCATTTGAGACCGCGTTACGCTAGGTTTAGAGACGTTACGCTAAGTTTTGAGATGTTACACTAAGTTGTACCGTGACAGGTGCAAATTTTTGTATGTCCGTTACAAATTCATTTGTGCTGGTCATTCTGACAGGTACAGCGATGTGTTACATGATGTTTTGAGTCTTAAAAACATTAATTCACTGGACACATTATATACGTTGGGTTAAGGTGGCTTGATAGGCAAAAGTTATGAAAACTTACATTTTTCCTTCTAAAATGTTTCGCAGTGTACATTTCTGCCTCATTCTAGTTCCTTGCATAGCTCTAGTGTCAGTGCTGATAATTGAAAAGTTTTACACTTGCAGCATTAAATTGTATCTGAACAAATCACATTGATTGTAATATGTAAATTTAATGCAAATTAGGATTTCTGAACGCACTAGAACAAAGATTTCTCCCCTCCTGAAAACTGAGCACTGTCTAATACTTTTCACCAGGGCTATGCGAGGAACTAGAATAAAGTACTAAACTATACTGTGAAACGTTTTAGAGGGATTATTTATAGTTTTAAGCAAACTTTCGTTACGTATATAACAGTGAAAGAGAAAAATTCGATAAACGTGTTGTGGTTCGTAGGAAGTGTAGAAATACAAATAAAAAACTCTAAAAAGTTGTTCTACTACCTTGGCTGAACTTTCGAGCAAAGTCCCTTCGTCACAGAGTAAAAAGTTCAATCTCTGACGATATTTCCTTGAATGCTCAGTTGAACTCGTCAACTTACCCGTAGCCTTGTTCAGTTTTCGTTTGCTGTCTGGTGGACCAAGAGACAAAAAGCCAACATTCTTATCCAGATTATATCTCTCTTCAGCAAACACGAGTTCTTCTGGTAACTGCAATTCACAGAAAAACTCGATGAGTCAACGTTGCATATTGACAGTTTGATAAATGAGAGCTTACGCTCAACTGAATGAAATCCTCATAAAAGATAAGAGCAGATAGAGTTGCCTTATGAACACAAAATCTAAATGCACGCCTCAAACACATGCCTTTGACTTGCCAACAAAAGTTTCCGTTGTTTTGTGAGCATCATCTTCTTCCTTGTTATTTCTACATATTTGCAATTTTGGCGTCCTGTAGGTAAGATAATCCATGGGGCAAGCAATAAGGGGAAAATGCATTCAACAACAAACTCACGCATGCAGCGAAAAATAAAACCTATTAGCTTGTAATTAATCTACAAAATTAATATCAATTACAAGGATTTTGTCTTTTTAAATATAACTAAATAATACTTGGTGTCGAGAGAAAGCCCTAAGTCAGGGAAAGACGTTTTGTATAACTTCGTAATTTTTACTTTTTCCTGTTCTTGATTTGTCCAAAGATCCTGTGCCCCACGGAGTACATCAGAAAGAGGTAGATACAAATGCAGCAGGTGAGACCAGACAGCGAAACATTGAGAAGACGAAAAAGTGGTGTTCTTTTCCGAGCGTTTACCAGAAGAACAACCCACAGTAAGCAACTCAAAGAGAGATTTTTGGTGGCAGATTGCCTAATGAAAAACACAAAGTACATACTATATAGTTTGTTAATAGCACAAAATATATATTTGTTTGTTTGTTCCTTCCTTCAGTTCCCACTTAATTTCAACTTCCTTCCCCTCCATTGCCTCGCTTCCTTCCATTGCTTCCTTCATTCATTCCCTTGCTTCCTTCCTCCCTTCCTTCCCCTTTTCCCTTTCTTCAATGTTTCCTTCCTTCCCTCCCTTCCCTTGCTCCCTTCCTTCCTCCCCTTGCTTCCTTCCTTCTTTCCATTTCTTCCCTTCCTTCCCTTGCTTCCTTCCCTTGCTTCCTTCCCTTGCTTCCTTCCCTCCCTCCTTCCCCTTCCTTCCTTCCTTGATCCTTCCCTCCCTCCCTCCCTCCCTCCCTTCCTTCCTTCCTTCCTTCCTCCCCTCCCTCCCTCCCTCCCTCCTTTCCTTCATTCCCTCGCTTCCTTCCTTTTCCTCCCCTTCCTTCCCTTCACCTCCCTTTCCTTCCTTCCTTTTCCTTTCCTTTCTTTTCCTTTCCTTATACCTCCCATCTCCCTCCCAATCATTACCATTTTCCTCTGATCATGACAACCATAAAAGCTTGGGAGATAATGCAAAAAACCAAAGAAGATATATAATGGATAGAACACCACTCTAAACAAGAAATGGTTTTCAACCTATTAGTACTTCAATATACAAAATCGTTTTTCCACAATTTAGATGATTTAACTGTATCATAAAAAATTATATATATATATATAAATTGCACCTATATTGATACTTATATTATACTTTATGTACTTGTTAGAACCACAGCTCTTACCTAAAAAAGTAGTTAGTTGCAAGAGAGCTTTCCTTTTGATCCAACTCACTGTGTCTGCTCTTTTAAAACCAGTTTGTTCTGTTTTTCTTCCCACCCCATCCCAGGTTTGTAACCATTCTAAAACATTTGGTAGATTGCTGTTGGCAGCTATCCGGGAGTAGATAAAGACATTAAAGACAGTGTAAATATCAGATATTACTTGTCTAGTAACATGGTACAATCATGCAAAATGTCAGGATTTATTGCAAATTATCACAAACGTTCGTGGGGACTTGACAAAATAGCATTAATTGTGTAACGCTAGCATTTCTCTGTCTTGGCTAAATACTTACTGAACTCTTGAATATTGACAGCCCAAATAAAACAACTTGTGACAGCAACAGTCAATTGTAGAAGAAACACCAATGCTGATATTCCAAGAGGCAAATCCTGAAATGTCTAAATTGAATTTTTGTTTTGATATATGCATGTTCATACAATGACATATCATGCATACGGCCTGTATACCCTAGCTACTGTAATGCATCTTCATTATTATACCTTAGTATATGCTGGCTTTGTCTTCATATCTTTTCATCTTTTTTTCTCATCTAAGTTTGGTATTCTACATGCAACTTATAAACACAAACTACTAGGTAGTACTTGTTTATGCACCAATTGTAATGCTGGTAAAATTATAACATGATTAATATAGACATAATTTGGTCTGAAAATAAAATATAGAAACAAAATAAAGAAAACCTCTGAAAAGTCACTCAGATGTATATGTTCTGTGGAACCAATTATTTTGCATTGAAGGGTGCATGACAAGAGTTAATCTGGCACCAAGATAGGAGCTATATATTAGACTCGTTTAGGTAATGGAAAATAATCTATTCTGTACATCGTGTGTTGTTGTTTGAACGGCTTTGGTTGTCAACATCAATCACACGTCAACCAATCAAATACCATGCTTAATGTGTGAGAAATGATCAGTGAACTTTGATTGGTCAATGTGTGATGTTGACAACCAAAGCCGTTCAAACAACACCACATGATTGCTTTGAAACAGACACGGAGGCAATGATGAAAAAATCACAGCTGACTTGGACTACTGGGAAGATCGAATAGTGTATGGGTGCAGGCCCATTTAATGGCACCCCCTAGTTACTGCCTACCACCTATGCAGGCACTACTTTGGTTGATTATACTTTAACTACAGTACAGTTACATTTCATGTATTACTATTAATACGTTAAATGTATTGTCTATTAATCATGTATATTTATACGGCACTGTATTAAATAGTGTAAATATGTGTATACAGACTTCGAGACTATTAAATACAACTATTATAGTGTAAGACTACAAGTGGCAACTCACCAGCAGCACAGACGCCGTTTTCCCCTTTCACACCAGCGAGGCATTCAATGTTTTAGTACAAGAGCAGGTTCTTCTTAACAATATCAGTACTGGTACAACAAATTATTTTACCGTTTAATACTGTGTCTTTAATCTTTCATTCTTACATTACACGTGTTTGCCACTTTGCCTTATCAAAACATTTGAAATCGGATCCTCATTCCCAGACCCCTTCCGAGCTGGCGCGCATGAAAAATGAAGAAATCTTAGAAGACTATATATTGCGCACTCTATTCGGATGTTGAAAGCTGAAATATGGTTAGGGCCAAGGGGTTAGTACCAGGGTTAGGATAAGAGTTTGATTTTAGGTTAGTTTTAGTGTCTACAAAATCACTAAATTGTATCAACTATTAATACATCAACTGAGTAACCCTCAATCATCTTCGAACATTCGTCCGCGTTCCATGTAATCAAGTAAGCGGATGATGCTATGGGCCCGATTGATGCTTTGATTCCTAGAGTATTCGTCACACCGTTGTGATCCCTGAGATGCTCTAACCATTGAGCTACATGATCAAGCTACATGAATTAAGTTGATGAGTGAAGGTTACATATGTGTACAACCTGTAACCTGATGATATAGTGAGATGCTCTAACCATTGAGCTACATGATCAAGCTAAATGAACTAAGATGATGAGTGAAGGTACCTGTAACCTTCTGATGACCAGTGAGATCAGAGATGCTCTAACTATTGAGCTACATGGACTAAGATAATAAGTGAAGGTTACATAAGTGTACAATGTCAACCTGTAACCTTCACTCATCATCTTAGTCCATGTAGCTCAATAGTTAGAGCATCTCACTAGTCATCAGAAGGTTACAAGGTTGTACACATACGTAACCTTCACTCATCATCTTAATCCATGTAGCTCAATAGTTAGAGCATCTCACTAGTCATCAGAAGGTTACAGGTTGTACACATATGAGTCATCAGAAGGTTACAGGTTGTACACATGTGTAACCTTCACTCATCATCTTAATCCATGTAGCTCAATAGTTAGAGCATCTCACTGGCATCAGTAGGTTACGTACGTGTACAACCTGTAACCTTCTGATGACTAGTGAGATGCTCTAACTATTGAGCTACATGGATTAAGATGATGAGTGAAGGTTACGTACGTGTACAACATGTAATCACCAATCTGATGACCAGTACAACCTACCCATCAGTACGTTGCTCTGACCACATAACGATGGTACTGTACGTAATCTTCTCATGACCAGTATAAGGTGCCCTTAACACGCACCAACGCAAAAAGACTACAACACAAACATCTTTCCTGAAATCAGTTTATGAATCTCGATATCTTTTTTACGTAAGATCAAATTATTTTACAATATCTAAACTAGTAGGCTGTAATGATGAAAATAAAAGGCTATTTTAAATAGTATAAGAAATCGTGAATTACATTAACCATTGACAATAAATAAAGAACTTTATAGTTTAGTATGTAAATGGCGGAATCTTTCAGTTTCTCCGACAAGGTTTGTGGCAATAGTTCTCTTTAACCACTAAGAAAAGGAAAGAAATTGAAAAATACATATTATACAAGGGTTAATATTTTTCTATACGGAGTGACCAAAAACGCTGAATAACATATGAGTCATAAAACGTGTTGTGCTGCGTAGGCAGTGTAGAAATACAAATAAAATATTTAAAAGGTTGGTGTACTGCCGAAATAGCGTGTAAGTAGTCTAACGTTTTCGAGCAAAGGGCCTAGTTCATCAGTGAGTGTGTGGCGTTCGTAGATTCCATATTGCATGTTGCATTGACGTAGTAATGATAATGAGATTAGGCGGTAGAAACTTCGTTCCTTCCTGCATTTGTTTAGTTGTTGTCATCGCAAATTATGTAATTGACGTAGTTCCTTTTTGGGTGTGATTCCCACGCAATGTTACGCTATATAAGATTGCACTTTGTTCTAATAAATTGTTCTCCGCTCCAACTCTGTTGGCGTATGTTGTTGTTTGTGTTCTGCCTCTCGTCGGACTCTGCGTTTAGTGAGTCGTAGCTCGGCACGTTACAAATCTGGTGGCAGCGGTAAAATGGATATATAGTCGAAACGGGAGTCAACGATAAGAAGATCGAAACTGGAGAATCGTGATCGAGCGGCAGTATGGCGAATGGAAACGACTGGTGATATACATTGAATCCGCAATGGTGAGATGAAGTTAATAGTCTGAAGTAAAGACAGAGTTGGAAAAGAGATCCATTTCGTCGACGTGGTCATCCGGCGATCTTATAAAGACGGAATGTTTTGGACCGGACCGGAATGGTGGTCAAAGAAATAAGAGAGAGAAAAAAGGACTGGATTGGAAGAACTGGATACCATCGTAAAGAACAAGCGGAAAATCGTGAATCGTATCAAACTGTCAGTGCGTGCGTTGCGTTTTGTCTTATAACTGATGTGCTTTTTATTTCGAGTTTGGAAGTAACGAATTGTGATGCGGATCGCCAGAAGTAAATCGTCTATCCAGAGTCACCTGTTGAAGTCCTGCCGTTTTCTGCGTTGGTTCGTCCGTAAAAGAAGTGACTTTCATGTTTGCTGCTACTATGTTATATAACTGAACTAATTTATGTACTCTTTCTTTTGAACTGGACAAGTCAAATTATTTTACAGAAAATCGTGACATTATTTTACCAGTCTGATACTGCATGTTTATATTTTTGAGTCATACCATAGTGTTAACTGTTAATTTGTTTTTGTTAGGCGCGCGAGTATGGTAAAGCCTCGGAATTCGATAGTGTAGTTAAAGCGGTGCAAAAAAAAAAGGGGGTCGTACAAAAAGGTAGTTATGTTGGTAGAAGCAGAGTAAGTCCGGTAGTAACGGCAGACCAACTAAGTTTAGTTGAGTATTGTGAGATTTTGTAAGTTGAGCACAAGGCACACAAGGTGTCAGATTGTGAGAGCATGCGATGATTGAAGTAGATAGCCCTTTAAGAGATAGGGACGAGGAAAAGCA